>JAOANR010000011.1:40721708-40804913 GCA_030278955.1 Hygrophila difformis
AGATTCAAGATGTCAAATGCTAAAACTGTTGGTGGCCCTCTTGCTTCTCATTTCCTGTTGACTAAAGAACAGTGCCCTAAAAATGAATCTGAATTAAAAGATATGGAATCTGTCCCTTATGCTCATGCCATTGGGTCTGTTATGTATTTGATGATTTCTACTAGGCCTGATTTAGCTTATCCTATAAGTTGTTTGAGCAGATTTATGGCTAATCCTGGTAGACCACATTGGGAAGCTCTTAAATGGTTGTTGAGATACTTAATCAAGTATATGCATTACTCTCTGTGTTTTGCTAAATGGAATGATGATTTATTTGTGACTGGTTATGTAGACTCTAACTTTGCTAATGACAAGGATAGTAGGAAGTCTACTACATCCTATGTGTTTACTGTAGGTGGTTCTTGTGTGAGTTGGAAATCTCAATTGCAACCTGTTGTTGCCTTGTCCACTACAGAATCTGAATTCATTGCCATTACTGAAGCTTTTAAAGAGGGAATATGGTTTAGTGGTTGATAATGGCCAGAAATGACCATTATTTTCAATCCATTTCCGTGTCTGAAATGGGCATTTGATCGCATTCCGGTCTTATAATAAATAAGAAAGCAGTAGAATTGGACTGATTTATGCATAATTGTAAGAATGTTGAGCTGGTGTGAAAAATGCATAAATATGTAATTTTGTTACACATTTATGTTAGAAAAATCCAAAAACATGAGAAAAAGAAAAGGAAACAAAAAGATGGGAAAAGAAATGAAAAAACCCACAAAAAGTTGAATTCTCAGGATATTACGACGCTAGACACAACTACGGCGCTAAGCATGGATAGCGCCGTAGCTTGGTCTAGCGCCGTAGGAGGAAATCAAAGCAGCAGTCTGAAGAAGAGCGGACGGTGCTAAACATGGATAGCGCCGTAATCAAGCATTGCGCCGTAGCAAGGATAGCGCCGTAATTCACCTATAGCGTCGTCAGCTTTGCCAGAATTCAAATTTCAAGGCCTGGGGGCCCATGGGCCTAGGGTTTCCCACCTATAAATAGAGGTGTTGACTCCCTGGTCTTGTCACTTCACCACATTCTAAAACTTGAAGACAAGAGGCTGTTCTTGAGAGTAGTGTAGGTTAGTTAGATTAGTTAGTTTGTTTTATGTATTATTTAATTTCTGCACCTAGATTAGTTAAATTATGCATAGATTAGTGTTATTTTAGGGCTTCCAGTAGGATAGCCACTGTTCTCTCTTGTTTTCAGTTTTGTCAAACCTTTATTTAGGTTTGAAATACCCAAATGATGGGTATTATCAAACCATTTTATAAAAAATGGGAAGATAATCTTTGAAAGTATCCCAAAATCATGAAATGGACATGGGTCCATGGATTCTATGCCTTGCTTTTGATTTCATGACCATTTGGTCATTTTATTCTTACTGTTCATGTGGGTTTTCTGTTTTCTTTTCATTTTCTTGGGATTCATGCAAGAATGTTGGTTGAAAACCCTCATTTGGGTTTGTGGTTCATGAGTGTGTAGTTTAGTATAGTTTTATTTACTGTTTTGCAATTCTTGCATTTTACTTTCGTTGTTCTTAGCTTGTTATCTCATTTTAATGCATTTGTGAACCATGAACTCAAAAATAGGGCTTGCAATCGCAGAGATTGCATTACCCGAACAACAACATGCTTCTGGGCTAGCTACGACGCTAACCGCCTTACGGCGCTATCATTGGATAGCGTCGTAGGTGAGGTATAGCGCCGTAGTTGCCCAGAACTTAAACAAAATATTGCCCTACGACACTAAACCAACGGCGCCATCCTCAGATAGCGTCGTAATTTCCATTTAGCGCCGTAGGTCCCCAAATTCCTCTATCTCTCAGAACCCACCTACGGCACTATCCTTACGACGCTATCCTAGGATAGCGCCGTCATTTAACGTTTAGCGCCGTAGTATCTCTTCTTTTTCCAAAAAATTCTAAATTTCTCAAACCACCTACGACGCTACGCCTACGACGCTATACTAGTATAGCGCCGTAGGAGTGTATAGCGCCGTAATTACCCCTTTAATCCAAAATTTACTCTCTCTTTTGCACCAATCCATGACGACGCTACCCACACGGCGCTATCCTAGGATAGCGCCGTCACATCTGTCTAGCGTCGTAGTCAGCATCTATATGCAGATTTTCCATTCTCCATTTTCATCACTAATTAATTGAACCCTCTAGTCATTAATGACTGGTGAGTCTAAATTAGCAATAATTGAATCACTAATTGTTGTGATTAGAGGACCTTTGTTCAATTGCCATTAAAATAATTTTCTATAAACAAACTCATGATATCTTAAACAGATAATCCGGACTGTAATTAATTACGGTAGGAGGGATTATTTAAGCCATCAATCATGGATTGATTCCATAACCTTGTATGAGAAACCAATGTCTCCCATGCAAGTTCTTCTCTTTATTTCATTTTATTTTGTCTTTTGTGTATTGTGTGTAACAATTAGTAAAGAATACATCAGACTAATGTTGGCGGGTATTCCCTCACGGATAACTAGCTCGTAATCTCGGTATTAGTTACTAAGTGTTATTTTGCATGGTTTGGATGATTGTTAGTGGAAGCCTTGGCGGTTCGCCCATCCGGGGTTATAATAGCTGCTCGGCTGACTCCCATCCAGATACAGTTTATTTTATGTATCTTAATTCCCAACCCAAATTCCAATCTGCGATACAACTCTGCTAATGTCTGTCAACATTAGCTGATAAGTACTGCAGAGAGGAAGCATGTAGGTTTTTATTCGAATTCACAGACAGTAAAGGCCCAACTGGCACTGACACTGCCATTACAGGACCTAAGCTGTCTAAATTCGCTCCATCCGAGTGATTGGGAAATTGGACAGTAGATGTTTGCAGTCCACCCAATTATTCTGCCATTACTTTGGTCTCCTGACCACTTCATATCTGTGTTTCACCTTCTGTCTAGACCCGCATCTATATTTTGGGTCAATTAATTTTACACTTCCCTATATCCTTATGCATGATAATATTATGTACTATTGTGGTCTGCAATTATTTTGGGATCCTTCCCTTGGACAACAGAAGTCTAGATCTTAAACAGATATGGCTTATTAACTTTCCAACAAAAATCTCTTTATGAAAAACCGGATCTGAGCGAGGGATAAATTCTTCAGTTATGACTAATTCATATTCTGTCAAGGGTTGATTTTGGGAAATTAGGAGCAGAGTCAGCGATTAAGTCTCACCTAGACTGAAAGGATCTGTGTTTTAACTGAGAGTCTAGTACCTGTTTAGGGAATGATTTTCAAATCTTTTATTTTCCAAAATTGCTGTTTGTTGGGAATCTAAGATTAAATATTACACCGAGATGGGGTCCACTTGGACTCAAATACAGTGTAATAAATAATTTTAGAGGAACATCATCCAGGCCTTGGTTATTTTCTAAGATAGGGTTGAGTTTTCTTTCAACTACTATCCTCTTCTGCCAAAGCCTATTTTTGAGTTCTGAGTGAGCGCATCCGGAACAAACTAATTTATTAGTTCGTTTCATTAGTTTGTATCTCATAATCACCCGGAAGGAAGTGAACACGCGAGTGGTTCACCAAGAGCCGGGAATTCTTGATCCATACCCCTTCATCCTGATGGGGAGCTGTCTTTTACTACCAGGGTCAGACCTTCAAAACCTCCGAGTGATAGGTTTTAAATGCTTTCTTTAATGCTTTCTTTTACCGCTTTCTTTTAACTGCTTTCTCTAGAGGTCACTCGGTTGTATTGAGAGTTGCGTAACTGCTACTAGGATTGATAGTTAAGGGATAGTTTAGGGCTTAACTAGAATCTTTGGGTGTGACATGGGGGATTGATAGTAGTACTCGGCATTTCAATAAATGATTTGTCGGGTGTTGCTTTTCCACCACAGATGAAGTAACACACCCAGGCCAGGGCAGTTACGAATCTGTGGTATCTTAGAATTTGCGGTCTTAAGAACATGTAAACTCACACTGTAAGTACCTGTCTGTTAAAGGGAAAGCAGTATTGAGAGCATGAGAATTAGCTATCTGATAGAATTATTCCAGACAAAGATCTGTGTATAAAAATGGAAGTTTAATACTGCTGTATCTAAATCTTGTCCAATTTTCATTCTTTTCTTCCTGTCCCTTCTGTCTACATTATGATTCAGCTTCACGGCCGGCATAGTGTAATTATTCACTGCTTCCGTAGATAGTGTTTATCGCATTCTTAGAATAATTTTGCCCGCTTCTTAGAATAGATTTTTTTTTTGCTTTGTAGAATAGATTTAAACGCTTTTATAGTTCAGTGTAAATTCGTGCCAGTAGTTGTTAATCATTTTTCAAACCATTGGAGCAATACGAATGGAAAATCTAGTAAAACGACGTGGGCCCTGCTTCTATCGCACATCCTCCAGTGAACGATCCGGTCTTACTATAAATTACTGCAATTTTTGACACCGCGCGCTTTCGGGCCACAGTTTCTTAACACGAGTAATAAAAACGTGACAACCTATAAATATATCCCTAAACCCCTTTTCCCATGAATCATAATTCTTTTCATTTGATAAATTTAACCTGGGATATTTTAGAAAATACTCGTGTGGGAAATTGTCAAAAGTTTCATGGCGCCGTTGCCGGGGAGGATGCAGCGCCGTTTTATTAGAGAATTACATTCCTCATTGCTCCTAGTTAGCTCATACATATAAATATAAATATTCACCTCGAAACCGATTCTAACCTGGGGAATGTGCAGGTACTGTCATAGCTAAGACCACTGTTCTATGCAAAAGAGAAAGGAGACTCCAGCCGAGATCCCGTTCAATGCAGAGATCGAGAAAACAGCTCGTCGTCTGAGGGCGGAAGTTAGACAAAGAAAGGAACGGGAAAGACAAGCTCTCCTCTCTCCGAGCACAAGCAATGACATCTCAGACATGGCGGATAACCATGGCAATCCCCCAAACATTCCACTTAACCCACCCCTCCAAAACATCCAAGAGGATCCAGAAGACGTTGACGTTGAGAACTTGGAGGATCTCCCACCTCAGGTCATTCAGGGAGGTGAGAATCCCCCAAATCTCGAGCAGCAACCCTTCGAGATGCCTCCACCCAACCCAAACCACCAAAACCCCCAAAACAACCCACTTAACCAGAATAACCCTAATAACCAAAATTTTCAGAACCCTCAATTTCCAGACCCCCAGTTTAACCAAAACCAGAATCACCCCAACCCGAACGATTTCAATGATCCCAGAAATTACTATCCGAATGAGAACTTTTACCCACAGCAATACCAAGGAGGGCCAGGGAACAATCAACAGGCAGCCGCAGCTGACTATATGCAGCCCATTCTGGAGCCGTATTTGAACATTCCTGGACAAGCCCCATTTTTGGCCAGGAATTTCGAATTAAAGCCGGCCCTCATCAATCTTGTTCAGAGCAACCAGTTCGCAGGAGCAAATCATGAAGATCCGCATGATCATTTGCAAACATTCTTGGAGCTATGTGACACGATCAAAAACCAGAATGTATCTGCTAACACCATTCGATTGAGGCTGTTTCCTTTCTCTCTGACTAGCGGGGCAAGGACATGGTATAAATCACTGCCCGTGAATCAGAAATCTGCATGGGAGGACGTGATCAGAAACTTCTTGACAAAGTACTTCCCGGAATCCAAGGTGGATGAATGCCGCTCTAAGATTGCGGAATTCAAGATGAAACCAGACGAGTCCCTGTATGATGCAAAGGAACGGTTCTTCAACTTGCTCAGGAAGTGCCCCCAGCATGGTTTCCATGAGTGGGAGAAATTGAGAAAGTTCTATAGCGGTTTGACCCCAGCATGGAAGAACATGCTTGATGCTGCCGGTGGTCAACACCTGCTATACATTCCCATGGACCAAGCTTGGGCCAAGATTGAAGCAATGAGTGTAAACAGAACTGTACTTTCTGATGATGTTAATTCCCCTCCCCCTCGTGGTTTATGTGCTGTAGGTACAGTAGGGAAATCTGAACTGGACAAACTGAAAGACCAAGTGGCCGTCTTGGCCTTGAATCAGGAAGCTGGGAGCTCTACACAGGCTCAAAATGCTGAAGCTGTTTGCGGGACCTGCCAAGGCCCGCATCCCACCGAGTCTTGTCAACAAGTGGCGAATGAAAGCTGTAACTATGCAGGTGGATTCCAAAACCGGCACCCGAACCTTTCATATTCCAACAACAATGCTTTGAATTCCCACCTGTTGACCCAGCCACAACAGTTCAACCAACCAAGGCCCCAGCATTTTAACCCAGGTTTTCAGCCTCAGATTCTAGCTAGGCCACCTCAAAACCAAAATTTCCAAAACTTTCATCAGGCACAGAATCAGTTTGCCCCAAATCAGAATCAGTTTGGTCAGAACTAAGGTCAGAACCAGAATTGGAACCAGAACCAGCAGAAACCTCCTTCCAGATTAGAGACTCTCATGACTGACTTCATTACCAGTCAAAAGGAAATCAATACTCAGTTGCAGTCCTCTATCCGGAATGTGGAGACGCAGGTTACACAAATGGCCAAGGAAATGCAGAAAAGAGACCAAGGAACTCTACCCAGTGCTGCTGAAAAAAATCCTCAGTGTAAGGCCATCACACTGAAGTCTGGTAAAGTTCTGGAAGGACCCAAGGGCAAGGAGAAACTGGTACAAGGAAATGAACCGGAAAGTGACATTGAGGAGAATGAAAAGGAAGCCGAGAAAGAGACAGCCGATCTGCAGACTAACGCTGCACCTGAAACGGCTGAAACAGATAAGGGTACAGGTGGAGGTACAACTTCCTTCCCTTTACCACAAAAACAAGTAGATAATAACAAGTACATGCCTAGGATTCCTTATCCTGCACGTCTTAAAAATAAGGAACATGATCATAAATTCAAGAAATTTTTGGAACGATTAAAGTCTGTAGAGATAACCATTCCTCTCACAGAAATGATTTCCGAAATGCCCATCTATGCTAAGTTCTTGAAAGAATTAATTTCAGGAAAAAGGCAGGTCGAGCAAGAGGAGGTGATTATTCTCAACAGCACATGCAGTGCCATCGTTCAGAGGAGATTGCCTGAAAAGAAAGAGGACCCCGGATGTTGCACACTTCCAGTACAATTCGGAAAGGCCAAAGTGAGTATGGGGCTTTGTGATCTAGGATCGAGCATCAATGTGATGCCACTAGCTATGGCAATCCGCCTTAAGCTTGGAGAGATTCAACCAATCAAGATGAGACTGCAGCTCGCAGACAGATCAATCACTCAGCCCGTAGGAATCCTCAAGGATGTTGTGGTCAAAACCGGCCAGGTTCTCTTCCCGGTTGACTTCATTATCCTCGACATTGAAGAAGATTCTGAAATGCCACTTATTCTTGGACGCCCATTCCTGGCCACTGGTGGTGCACTAATTGATGCTAAATCTGGAAAGGTCACATTGAGGGTCGATGGCGAGGAAATCACCTTTGATATGGAGCAGCTGCAGAAGTTTCCAAATGAAGGAGCTTGTTCCATGTTTTCTGTAATAGATAGTGGAGAGGAAGTTGAGTGTGAGGAGAGAGAGCTTGACTCTGGATTTGATCATGAAATGATGCTGGATGAGATTTCAAAGCAGGTACTGAAGCCTGCTGGCATGGAGCACAAAGGATGCAAAGCCGTTCACTTTGCCGATCCCGAAACAGGGGATTTGGAGGAGTTTGACGGCACAGATTTCCATGACGACGCCGACCAAGAGGAGGCGGATCCTGTACTGATGCAGGGTCCGGAAGGTAAAATTGATCTTCTCCCATCTAATTCTCGCAAATTACTCCCTTCAGTTGAATGCCCACCAGAGCTTGAACTTAAAACATTACCCGATCATCTCAAGTACGCGTTTCTCGCAGAACATAAAAAATTACATGTGATTGTTTCGGTTAAGCTCTCCCAAGAGCAAGAAAATGCTCTGGTGGCCGTTTTTAAAAATTATGTGCGTGCAATCGGTTGGACCATTTCTGATATCAAAGGAATAAGCCCTTCTGTTTGTATGCACATGATTTTAATGGAGGAGAATTTCAAGGCCTCTCGCCAGCCCCAACGAAGATTGAACCCACCCATGCAAGAAGTGGTAAGAAAGGAAGTGATCAAGCTGTTAGACGCCGGTATTATATACCCGATTTCTGATAGCAAATGGGTCAGTCCTGTGCAGGTTGTTCCGAAGCGGGGTGGGATGTGCATTACGCAGAATGAACAAGGGGAGGAAATTGCCACGCGCCCAGTCACCGGATGGAGAGTCTGCATAGACTACCGGAAGTTGAACGAGGCAACTCGCAAGGACCATTTCCCTTTACCTTTTATCGATCAAATGTTGGAACGATTGGCGGGAAGGGCATTTTATTGTTTTTTAGATGGTTATTCTGGATACAATCAAATAGTGATCGCCAGTGAAGATCACGAAAAAACTACTTTTACTTGTCCTTATGGCACTTTTGCCTATAGGCGCATGCCTTTTGGTCTCTGCAACGCACCAGCCACTTTTCAAAGATGCATGATGTCTATATTCTCTGAATTTATCGAAAAATGCATTGAGGTCTTCATGGATGACTTCTCTGTATATGGAGATACGTTTGATGGATGTTTGACTAATCTTGCTAAGATTTTAAAGAGGTGTGAGGACACTAACTTGGTTTTAAATTGGGAAAAGTGCCATTTCATGGTCACTGAGGGCATAGTGTTAGGTCATCGCATTTCTCGTGCAGGTATTGAAGTTGATCCAGCCAAAGTTTCCATCATTTCCAATCTCCCTCTCCCCAATTCTATCAAATAAGTTAGGAGCTTCTTAGGGCATGCCGGTTTTTACCGGAGGTTCATTAAGGATTTCTCTAAAATTGCCAAGCCGCTCACTAACTTGCTTTGTAAAGAAAATCCCTTCTTAATAAATGAAGCGTGTGTCCAAGCCTTTGACACGCTCAAGAAGATGTTGGTTTCTGCACCAATAGTGCAACCACCCGATTGGTCAATACCTTTCGAGGTAATGTGCGATGCTAGTGGTCTCGCCGTGGGCGCAGTTCTTGGACAACATAAGGATGGGAGACACTGCGTGATTCATTACGCAAGTCATGCCCTGAATGAGGCCCAAGTTAACTACACCACAACGGAGAAAGAGATGTATGCTGTAGTCTTCGCGTTTGACAAGTTCAGACAGTATCTGATAGGTACGAAGACCATAGTATACACCGATCATACAGCATTGAGATACTTGTTTAGCAAGCAAGATGCAAAACCTCGATTAATCAGGTGGGTACTTCTGTTGCAAGAATTGGACATCATAATAAAAGATAGGCGAGGTCGAGATAATGGTGCTGCTGACCACTTATCTCGATTAGATAATGATAAAAAGGAAAAAGCCGTTAATGAAGAGTTTCCGGACGAGCAGTTGTTCGCATTGCATCTGCATAATCAAGCTTGTCCATGGTTTTCCGACATCGCTAACTTATTGGCATGCGGAATAACCCCACAGTTTTCGAACTATCATAAGAGGAATAAGTTCAAACAAGATGTATTAAGTTACTTATGGGAAGAACCTTATCTCTTCAAACACTGCGCCGATTCAATAATCAGGCGATGTGTGACCGAGCATGAAGCCTACCAAATTGTCAGAAAATGCCATGAATCAGAATATGGAGGTCACCATGGTCCCGCTCGAACGGCCCACAAGGTCCTCGAATGTGGATTTTATTGGCCTCACATTTATGAGGATTGCAGGACATTTGTGAAAGGTTGCGACAAATGCCAAAGATTAGGAAACCTCTCCAAGAGGGATGAGATGCCTCAAAAGGGAATTCTCACGCTCGAGATTTTCGATGTATGGGGCATTGACTTCATGGGGCCATTTCCACCATCTGGTGGAAACTACTATATCTTGGTAGCTGTCGATTACGTGTCCAAATGGGTCGAGGCTGTCGCATTACCGACCAATGATGGTAGCCAAGTCATCAAGTTCCTCAAGAACAACATTTTCAGTCGATTTGGCATACCTAGGGTGGTGATATCTGATGGAGGAACACACTTTATTAATAAAGCTTTTGAAACTTTAATGAATAAAAATGGAGTCCTCCATAAGATAGGCATGCCTTATCATCCCCAGACTAGTGGTCAAGTCGAAGTATCCAATCGCGAAATCAAACATATACTCGAAGCCACAGTCGGGATAACCCGTAAGGATTGGGCACGTAAGCTCAATGATGCTCTATGGGCATACCGCACAGCGTTTAAGACTCCCATTGGGATGTCTCCTTACAGACTTGTCTTCGGAAAAGCCTGTCATTTGCCCGTAGAGTTAGAGCATAAAGCTTACTGGGCCGTTAAAACGCTTAACTTCGATCCGAAAGTTGCTCAAAGCAAACGCAAGTTGGACCTCAATGAAATTGAGGAAATACGAGCGCTAGCTTATGAAAGCTCTCGAATTTATAAGGAGCGGACCCAAAAGTTGCACGATCGCAGGATTAAGCCTAAGCATTTCTATGTTGGTCAAAATGTGTTATTGTTCAATTCTAAGTTGAAGCTGTTCCCTGGGAAGCTTAAATCCAGGTGGGAAGGACCACATGAAGTGTTGGAAGTGTTTCAAAATGGAGCCGTCAGGATCCGAACTGACAAGGGCAACATAGTGGTGAATGGACAACGATTGAAGGAGTACATCGGACAGTTCGATCCGGAGAAAGAGAGCCAACCAGTGGCAGACCCGGCTTATGTTCAATAAGAAACAGCATTTAAATCATAAATATTTCATTTCATAAGACCTATTTATATATGTGTTATTTTGTCAGAAAGTATCCAAAGATCAATTAAACATTTAGAGTACTAAGACTCTAAATGTGAGGATGTTGATACTTGGAGAAAACTTGACTTAGTGGGTGCTTATCTGTCTTACAGGAAATTCGAACCACCAAAAAGAAGGAACAAAAAATCAAGAAGAAAACCAGGTTCCCGGTTGGATTAAGTCCATGGATTTAAGGAAATAATTTCGGAAATTAAAGCAATTTGAAATCCGAAATAATTTTTGCAAACAAATGGAATTAACCCAACCTATTTTATGCAAGTTTGATTTAGATAGCCCATTAACACATAAAAATATTTTGGACTAAAATCTCCCAAGTCCAAAACAAATAAAACCAACTGAGGCCCAATTTCATCTACCCGAGCCCAGTTCGCATGACATTGTTGAAAATTTCAAAATCCGAAGTGCAACTACGACGCTATCCCCACCTACGACGCTATCCTCGGATAGCGCCGTAGGGATTCTTCCCATCTTAGTCCACCTACGACGCAGTCCTTTAGAACAACGCTATCCTTGGATAGCGCCGTACTAAAGGCATAGCGCCGTAGCACCCCTTCTCCCTCATTTCCATCTACGACGCTGAACATGGCTACGGCGCTAGTAGGCTAAGTATAGTTTCGTAGAAACCCTTTTTCTCCCCTATAAATACCCCCACCAGTCTTCTTCTTCATTCGCACACTCTCACACTCCCATTTCCAGAAATCCATTCTCAAATCCCTACGCAGAACGCAGAGTTCTCGCACAACATCCTTCTCCACAAATCCAAGGAGACACCATGGACAGATTCCACAGAATCCTTCCAAACTTGGGGCCTTTGCCCAGACCAGGACCACGGAGGAGAGGGTAAAACCCACATTTTCCCATCCCCGTTCATGACCTCCATTTGAACCCTTGTTTTCTTTTTCGAACTTTTTAACACAATGTGGCCTTTTTTGACTGATGTGTTCTTCAGTTTTGAGGGCTGATATTGCTCTCGGTTTTGAGGAATCCATTTGAAACCTTTTTGGAAACCCTTAAAACTTGTTTTCAAACGGTTTTGAAAAAACTGCTATAGGTTAGAAATTTTCTAAAAAGTTCAAAACTTGAATGGATGAACTGATAAATGTTATGGTGTGATTTCAAGCACCATGATATTTTTAGTTTTTCTATCTTTGAGTTCTTGACAAAGAAAACTTGAGTTTTTGGTGTTTTTGTTCAAAACCTTGTTTTTGATCTTATTTTTTGTATTCTTGCAGTGTTGTTTTGAAACATTAAAGGTGGAAGATCCTTTTTGGGATATCTGCTTTTACTGTCTCAAAATCTTTTGGAATAAGTGTCACCTTATTTTTGGAAACATGGTACAAGCACCCAATAGGGGCTTGCCACTTTTTCAAAAGAAAATGACCTTATGAAAAAGACAAAAAGAGTTTAGATTTAATAATTGACTTATGTTCTTTTTGTTCCCAATGGAACTGTAGTGTGAGTAAATAGCAGTATTTTTGTCACCCAACTGCTATTCTTTTCAAAAATTCAAAATGGGACCACTCACATCCCACTTTCCTTAAATAAAATAAGTCAACCCTTTAAAAATTAAAAAAATAGTGTTTGCAATTTTTGGATGTTTTAGCTGTCCAAAGACAGTCCAGGCAGTCCAAAATAGCAGATCCATTACGCCACTCCTCCATTGCACATTCCAAATTCGAGCATTTCATCTCCATCATTCCATCCCATCCCATTTTCAACAAGTGCCTCGGACTTGTTTAATAAAATTGAAAATCAAACTTTTGGGCCCAATGGCCCATTAAAAATATATAGGGGCCCAATGACCCCTATCATTTCTTAAAAATCCATTTTACCTATGCTTTGTATTAAAATTCAAGTTGGAAATCCAATAACCTCACATCTAGAGCAAAGCTCTAAATGTGAGGATGTTGATTTCTAAACTTGAATAACTCTAAGAAAATCATATAAAAATTGGATTCATCACTTCTTATCTTTTCAGGAGAAATCTTCCAAACCCAGACCCAGTGCCCGGAGGAACCCAGCTGCTGGACCTTCCACTAGAACTTCTAGGAGAAATTCTCTCCCGAATCGGGGAGGATGACATGAAAGAAGTGTTCAGAGCTAGGAGAACTTGCACGAAGCTGAGGGACGCAGGAAACCTCGCCATCGTTTACAGGCGATGCGAGCTGGATGCGGCTAGGGTAAGGCGCTGGCAGGAGGAGATACGGAGGCAGAAAGAAAGATTTCTGCACACATGCACTGAGGCTGGAAACTTTAATCTCCAAATTGTTCCAGCACTCATGGCATTTGTAGAAGGGGATGAAGAGCAAGCACGCGAGCTGCTACGGCCAGGCATCGAAGACAATCATAAAGCGTCAATCCTCATCCGCGGACTGATGCTCATGAGCAAGATGGATGAAAGCCAGGTCAATTAGGGGATCGCAATGATCGAGAGGATGGTGACCAACCGAGAGGTTTTCACCTACACATCCACCAACACCCTCGCGTGGATGGCAGACAATCATGCCCCTTACTTGTTTGCAGGACAACCACCCCGAGTTTTCTGCAGAAGGAGGCATGCACCCCTGAGAAACCGCGACTGGTGCCTGCGCTGTGAGCTGACCAGCTACGTCCACTGGCTCCGATACATGTTCTGAGGAAAGGAAGAAGGAAAGACGAATCCTAGTATGCCCTAGTATTGGCATTATATAAGGGATTTCCTCTTTTGCATGCAGGTTTGCACTAACTGCATAGGGATCCCTTAAAATTATTGTACTTTACCGCTTTCCACAAAATTGAACTCATGATTGAGATCTGCAACAATCTTCATTTGCTTCTTTTGAAAAGATGTCTGGCAGTCCGAGATGAATAAGTGACTGTCAGACCAAAAATATACTGTTGACACGCTCCGTGTGTCAGCAGTGCCTCTTTACTGCTTTAAATTAAATAACCAGCAAAAATGTGCATAAACCTGCTCTAAATTCACATGTTGAGTTTAGGCTTGTGATTAAATTCTCAAACTTTTAAATTGAGATAATATAATTGAGAACATGCATGACATGAATTCCTAAGGTTTTGAGCTATAAAAATTTAATGATGCGATCAGCTTATTGGGTAATAAATCTGCATGTTAGAGATCTCGATTGAATAAATTGTTAGAATTAAGCTTTGATTAAATTTGAGAATATTGTATGACATGAATCAATCCAACCTTGTGAGATTTGAGCCATGAGTCATTTTTACTCATTTATTCTCTTTGATGTGTGAATCATTTTGATTAAAGAAAACTAGAACTTGCAATTGGGACCGATTCAAGACCATGCCATGTTCCAAAGATCGAGCATATGATTGAGGCATCTAGAAAATCAAATTTTGGCCTTCTTTTGAAATCCAAACCCAAAAATATTTTCCCTTTATGATTAACCAATTTGAGCCTTAAAGCCTAATTTTTCTTTGAAGCCCTCTTTATTATTCCAAGCCTTCAAAAAGACCAAAAAATTCAAACCCAAGTGTGCGAGAATAAATTTTATCAAGGTATTAAATTTATGATCATCAATTCATCAAATCGGTATTCAGTAAACCGATTTTAAAAAAAAAAGAAGAATTCCATTCAACATCAATAAATTGCAAATGACAAAGCAAATTAGACTAAGTCTAATGTCATGCAATAGAAAAAGAAAACAAGAGAAAGAAGAAATAAATTGATGATCATAAATTTTTAAATGAAAACATGCCACGTTATGATAAAATAAATTCTTACCACTTCTAGCCCAATAATTCCCTTTCTTACCTAATGTTACAACCGTATGCCCCAATACAACCCTTAAATAAGACCTCATGATCTCGATTTGAAGAAATGAGCCGGAGGCGAGTTGGTCTGATTGCAAGCTTATGGGATAATTTAATTAAAATTGATTTTGAGTGCTCACTGATTAAACCCCATTGAGAGTGAGTGAATTTTCCGATCCTCTTAGATGTAAGGCTCTGTTTCATGAATTATGTTATGTTCGTGTCATACCTTAATTCTCACTCTTAATCTTTGCATCTTTCAAACATGATGTTCATGAAGGATTGACAATAATGTTTGATTTGTAGGCCCGATATAGTGAGCAAGTATCATTTCGTTAAACACTGCAATCAAGGGAATTTAATACTTGTAGTTTTTGATTATCTTATCCCAATCCAAAAAGAATGTGATTTATGAAGCCACGAAAATGAATTGAATATGTAGAGTCCGTGTTCTTAGGAACATTGACTCTGACTGCTCGGGGACGATCAGTATTAAATGTGAGGATGTTGATAATGGCCAGAAATGACCATTATTTTCAATCCATTTCCGTGTCTGAAACGGGCATTTGATCGCATTCTGGTCTTATAATAAATAAGAAAGCAGTAGAATTGGACTGATTTATGCATAATTGTAAGAATGTTGAGCTGGTGTGAAAAATGCATAAATATGTAATTTTGTTACACATTTATGTTAGAAAAATCCAAAAACATGAGAAAAAGAAAAGGAAACAAAAAGATGGGAAAAGAAATGAAAAAACCCACAAAAAGTTGAATTCTCAGGATATTACGACGCTAGACACAACTACGGCGCTAAGCATGGATAGCGCCGTAGGAGGAAATCAAAGCAGCAGTCTGAAAAAGAGCGGACGGCGCTAAACATGGATAGCGCCGTAATCAAGCATAGCGTCGTAGCAAGGATAGCGCCGTAGTTCACCTATAGCGTCGTCAGCTTTGCCAGAATTCAAATTTCAAGGCCTGGGGGCCCATGGGCCTAGGGTTTCCCACCTATAAATAGAGGTGTTGACTCCCTGCTCTTGTCACTTCACCACATTCTAAAACTTGAAGACAAGAGGCTGTTCTTGAGAGTAGTGTAGGTTAGTTAGATTAGTTAGTTTGTTTTATGTATTATTTAATTTATGCACCTAGATTAGTTAAATTATGCATAGATTAGTGTTATTTTAGGGCTTCCAGTAGGATAGCCACTGTTCTCTCTTGTTTTCAGTTTTGTCAAACCTTTATTTAGGTTTGAAATACCCAAATGATGGGTATTATCAAACCATTTTATAAAAAATGGGAAGATAATCTTTGAAAGTATCCCAAAATCATGAAATGGACATGGGTCCATGGATTCTATGCCTTGCTTTTGATTTCATGACCATTTGGTCATTTTATTCTTACTGTTCATGTGGGTTTTCTGTTTTCTTTTCATTTTCTTGGGATTCATGCAAGAATGTTGGTTGAAAACCCTCATTTGGGTTTGTGGTTCATGAGTGTGTAGTTTAGTATAGTTTTATTTACTGTTTTGCAATTCTTGCATTTTACTTTCGCTGTTCTTAGCTTGTTATCTCATTTTAATGCATTTGTGAACCATGAACTCAAAAATAGGGCTTGCAATCACAGAGATTGCATTACCCGAACAACAACATGCTTCTGGGCTAGCTACGACGCTAACCGCCTTACGGCGCTATCCTTGGATAGCGTCGTAGGTGAGGTATAGCGCCGTAGTTGCCCAGAACTTAAACAAAATATTGCCCTACGGCACTAAACCAACGGCGCCATCCTCAGATAGCGTCGTAATTTCCGTTTAGCGCCGTAGGTCCCCAAATTCCTCTATCTCTCAGAACCCACCTACGGCACTATCCTTACGACGCTATCCTAGGATAGCGCCGTCATTTAACGTTTAGCACCGTAGTATCTCTTCTTTTTCCAAAAAATTCTAAATTTCTCAAACCACCTACGACGCTACGCCTACGACGCTATACTAGTATAGCGCCGTAATTACCCCTTTAATCCAAAATTTACTCTCTCTTTTGCACCAATCCATGACGACGTTACCCTCACGGCGCTATCCTAGGATAGCGCCGTCACATCTGTCTAGCGTCGTAGTCAGCATCTACATGCAGATTTTCCATTCTCCATTTTCATCACTAATTAATTGAACCCTCTAGTCATTAATGACTGGTGAGTCTAAATTAGCAATAATTGAATCACTAATTGTTGTGATTAGAGGACCTTTGTTCAATTGCCATTAAAATAATTTTCTATAAACAAACTCATGATGTCTTAAACAGATAATCCGGACTGTAATTAATTACGGTAGGAGGGATTATTTAAGCCATCAATCATGGATTGATTCCATAACCTTGTATGAGAAACCAATGTCTCCCATGCAAGTTCTTCTCTTTATTTCATTTTATTTTGTCTTTTGTGTATTGTGTGTAACAATTAGTAAAGAATACATCAGACTAATGTTGGCGGGTATTCCCTCACGGATAACTAGCTCGTAATCTGGGTATTAGTTACTAAGTGTTATTTTGCATGGTTCGGATGATTGTCAGTGGAAGCCTTGGCGGTTCGCCCATCCGGGGTTATAATAGCTGCTCGGCTGACTCCCATCCAGATACAGTTTATTTTATGTATCTTAATTCCCAACCCAAATTCCAATCTGCGATACAACTCTGCTAATGTCTGTCAACATTAGCTGATAAGTACTGCAGAGAGGAAGCATGTAGGTTTTTATTCGAATTCACAGACAGTAAAGGCCCAACTGGCACTGACACTGCCATTACAGGACCTAAGCTGTCTAAATTCGCTCTATCCGAGTGATTGGGAAATTGGACAGTAGATGTTTGCAGTCCACCCGATTATTCTGCCATTACTTTGGTCTCCTGACCACTTCATATCTGTGTTTCACCTTCTGTCTAGACCCGCATCTATATTTTGGGTCAATTAATTTTACACTTCCCTATATCCTTATGCATGATAATATTATGTACTATTGTGGTCTGCAATTATTTTGGGATCCTTCCCTTGGACAACAGAAGTCTAGATCTTAAACAGATATGGCTTATTAACTTTCCAACAAAAATCTCTTTATGAAAAACCGGATCTGAGTGAGGGATAAATTCTTCAGTTATGACTAATTCATATTCTGTCAAGGGTTGATTTTGGGAAATTAGGAGCAGAGTCAGCGATTAAGTCTCACCTAGACTGAAAGGATCTGTGTTTTAACTGAGAGTCTAGTACCTGTTTAGGGAATGATTTTCAAATCTTTTATTTTCCAAAATTGCTGTTTGTTGGGAATCTAAGATTAAATATTACACCGAGATGGGGTCCACTTGGACTCAAATACAGTGTAATAAATAATTTTAGAGGAACATCATCCAGGCCTTAGTTATTTTCTAAGATAGGGTTGAGTTTTCTTTCAACTACTATCCTCTTCTGCCAAAGCCTATTTTTGAGTCCTGAGTGAGCGCATCCGGAACAAACTAATTTATTAGTTCGTTTCATTAGTTTGTATCTCATAATCACTCGGAAGGAAGTGAACACGCGAGTGGTTCACCAAGAGCCGGGAATTCTTGATCCATACCCCTTCATCCTGATGGGGAGCTGTCTTTTACTATCAGGGTCAGACCTTCAAAACCTCCGAGTGATAGGTTTTAAATGCTTTCTTTAATGATTTCTTTTACCGCTTTCTTTTAACTGCTTTCTCTAGAGGTAACTCGGTTGTATTGAGAGTTGCGTAACTGCTACTAGGATTGATAGTTAAGGGATAGTTTAGGGCTTAACTAGAATCTTTGGGTGTGACATGGGGGATTGATAGTAGTACTCGGCATTTCAATAAATGATTTGTCGGGTGTTGCTTTTCCACCACAGATGAAGTAACACACCCAGGCCAGGGCAGTTACGAATCTGTGGTATCTTAGAATTTGCGGTCTTAAGAACATGTAAACTCACACTGTAAGTACCTGTCTGTTAAAGGGAAAGCAGTATTGAGAGCATGAGAATTAGCTATCTGATAGAATTATTCTAGACAAAGATCTGTGTATAAAAATGGAAGTTTAATACTGCTGTATCTAAATCTTGTCCAATTTTCATTCTTTTCTTCCTGTCCCTTCTGTCTACATTATGATTCAGCTTCACGGCCGGCATAGTGTAATTATTCACTGCTTCCGTAGATAGTGTTTATCGCATTCTTAGAATAATTTTGCCCGCTTCTTAGAATAGATTTTTTTTTGCTTTGTAGAATAGATTTAAACGCTTTTATAGTTCAGTGTAAATTCATGCCAGTAGTTGTTAATCACTTTTCAAACCATTGGAGCAATACGAATGGAAAATCTAGTAAAACGACGTGGGCCCTGCTTCTATCGCACATCCTCCAGTGAACGATCCGGTCTTACTATCAATTACTGCAATTTTTGACACCGTGCGCTTTCGGGCCACAGTTTCTTAACACGAGTAATAAAAACGTGACAACCTATAAATATATCCCTAAACCCCTTTTCCCATGAATCATAATTCTTTTCATTTGATAAATTTAACCTGGGATATTTTAGAAAATACTCGTGTGGGAAATTGTCAAAAGTTTCAGTGGTCTGATGCATGAACTAGGATTAAAGAATGAGATAACCATATATTCTGATAGTCAATCTGCGATTCAGTTAAGCAAACATCCTGTTTTTCATGATAGGTCTAAACATATTGATGTTAAGTACCACTTCATTAGGGACAATGTTGAGTGTGAAAAACTGAAACTGGATAAAATTGCTTCTGAATTTAATCCTGCTGATATGGGAACTAAGTGTTTGCCTACTGAAAAATTGTTGTCATGCATGAAAATCCTTCACTTTGACTTTGGTTGATAATTCCTTCGGATGCATGATTTACTGCTTTGATACTTTGTGTATACTGTTGGTAAGGGACTGGTAAGTGAAGGTATGATTAGGCGATGATGATATCGTCCCAAAGAGCACACTCTTGGCAACACAGAAAATGGTCCAAGGTGGAGATTGTTAAGGATTGGCCCATTTCTGCTGGCCCATGTCTCTCCGGCCCATGATGGTTTCCTGAGGCCCAGCCCCATGTCCCCTATTACTTATACTCCCTCCAGCCGATTCACACAATTTCCAACCCTATTTTTCTTGTCTCAACCAGCGGCGCCCATCACAGATTTTTCTCCTCCTCTTTCTTGTGTCTCCTTCTCCATAGCAACTAAGTTTAGATATGTTCTACCTTTGTTTGTGAGTGTGTGAGAGAGGGGCTGAGAGGTGTGAGCCTTTGTGGGGATGGGTAGCCGGACACTTGGGGTTCGGTGGGGTTGAGCTTCTCTTTTGTAGAGCCACAGAGTTTTTAGGGTCACCGGAAAGTGGTTTCCGGTGACGGGTTGAGTGCGGCGGTGCACGACGGAGGAGCGGACAGTGGCTGTGACGACGTGGTGGTTCGGACAGCGGCTTGAGGAGGCCGAAACAGACCCTGTCTGTGTTCGGCGACGGGCTTGGTGCCCGGGTAGTGTGGTGCTACTTCCTTCTCTTCCCTTCAGACCGTTTCTGTGATGGCTCCGGTTGAGTTGATGCGTCATTTGGGCTGCCTGAGCCTAATGGTTAACGGATCTTGTTAGATCCGTGGGTAAATCCTTTTATTTAACATTTGTTGTTATATTATCTTGTTCCTCTAACTTTTCTTTGTGTAGATCTGTTTAATCTGAAATCTGAGGAAGAACATTGGACTGTTGGAGAAAGAAAACGGAGGAAACGAATCTGTCCCGACGAGGCCGAGACCAGATCGCGACTGGAAGTGCACTTGGACGGCTGGATTCATTTCCTACTTGCTGTTTTCTTTTCTTTTTGAGCGAATCATGTATTGGTGAGGTGAAAGCTATGTAATCCCATAGTATAGGTCTTTTGGTTTGTAATAGATAGGTAAAACAGGGTCTTCGGTTTACCCAACACATACAATCGATAGATGTCCATAAAAGTAAAATAGTACTTGTATGCTAATATTAAAATATAGTAGTACTGTGTATCTGATCATTCTGACTTCCACCACAGGCGCCATAGCCACTCCTCTACTTTGCCTCTCCACATTTCCATGCCATTGCACAAATTAAATCACAAACCAACCCAATTTAGTCCTACTAGCTACTCCCGAATACCTGCGAATAGAGAGTACTATAATTTGAAAGAGAGGAAATATAATACGGAGTATAATGTACTAATATGTATACCTTACCAAGTGGCACATAAAAGCCACGGGATTCGAATTCTCTGTATGTACTCCTGACATAGAGAACAGGATTCACAGCAATAGTGCACCAAACAATCCCCACACGGTGATTCCTGTAGTGCGTACTGTTGCCTCATCTTTACCCGCGGTAGAAGCACGAGTAAATACACGGGGACCCCGTCACGCACAACACCGCCGTGATATCGCTCCGCTCATCGCACGAGCTGCACGGTGCGGTAGTGTGCACCCCACCCAATATAGTATACTACTTCATAATATCATAAATATGTAATTCCAGTTAACTAACATGATGCAAAAAAATATGTGTCTATAATTATGCAGTAATCAGTAGTACGCACCACTACTGACTACTACTCACAGGTGTTTCTTTTGTCGACGATCTCCGCTATCTGCCCGAAGGTGATGCAAGGACACCAACACGTGATGCAACCTGTATGTTGTTCGACATTATTCCTAATATAATTATCTGAGCAGAAATGAAAGTGCAACAGTTTTATATATACTGAGCTCGGAACTGAACTTACAATTTTCCATGTCGGAGCAACACCCGCAGAGGCCGGATGACAAAGGAACGCTCTCGTAAGGAAGCCATACCGGTATGGGCTGAGCTCACGACGACTCCGATCCATGTTCGATACCGGGATTCTCCTTGCCGGCTGAGGAGGTGGCGTTGGCTCCGGGAATTTCTGGTAATCGCTTGAAGTTGATGTGTTGATATTGGAATTTGGAGGCAGTACAAAAACGAATTAGGGAATATTGCAGAGAATCAATTTCATACTCCCTCCGTTTCTAAATAAAGGTTACACTGGGTTTCGGCACGAGATTTAAGGCACAATTTAACTTGTAGATTAGTTGATTCCTAACAAGTAATTAAGTAACAAAACCAAAAGTAGCCACTTTGACTTTTACCCTCCTTTTTAAATATTGGACTTTTTAAATATTGGAGGGACTTCAAAGTTCAAAAGTTTTAACTTTCCCCCTAATTTAATTTACATATGCACACATGCATATAAACATAAAACTTGTTGGTTTGACAAACATAAACATCATATGGGTTTCTACACACAAACAACAAAAAATCATTCTGTTCTCCACTGATCACTCAACAGCACCAGCAAAAAAAATTTGTTGGGTCAGTTCCAGCAACAACATTCTCAAAATGGGTTTCGGGTAAGGCAATCCTTTTCTCTATTGACCCTAAAATTTTTCCAGCAGCAAAATGGCTTTAGAGTAATGTTTCCAGCAGCAGCAGCAGATCATTCTCTTCTCTTCTCCACTGACCCCAAAAAGTTTCCAGCTTCCAGCAACAGCAAATTGTTTCAGGTAATTTAATCCATTTCTCTACTTCACACTCTCCATTTCTCCATGGTTCTCCTCCATTGGGATAGCATTGAAGAGGAAGAGCTCTTGCAACTTCAAGATTTAGTTGAAGATGATCTTGAAGACGCTCCTTTTGGTGATTTCAGCTCTTCCCCCCTTTTCCATTCTGATACAGAACCTGAAATGGCCACAGAAAATCCATTAGAGCCACAAGATACACATGAAGAAAATCATGTCAGCAAGCATAATCTGTCAAACATGCAAAGGATGCATATTGTGCAAAAACTCCTTGCAGCAGAATTTAAGGATAAGAGACTTGGGAAGTCCGCACTTCCAAGAGGCATAATTTCTGAAACAGCATTAGAATATGGGTGCAGCAGGAAGACTATATCATTGTTGTGGAAAAGTGCAAAGTTACAAAAAGAGCATGGTCATGTAATCAATGTAAACAGCAAGAAGAAGGGGAAAGTGGGCAGAAAATGCAGAGAGTTCAGTGATGAAGTTTTACAATCAGTTCAATTGCATAAAAGGACATCAATAAGATCATTTGCCACACAACTCCAGGTAAATCCTAGTCTGGTGTACAGGTTACTTGAAAGGGGAAAGATTAGATATCATACTAGTGTAATCAAGCCAAAACTCAGTGATTCTCAAAGAAAACAAAGGCTGGAGTGGGTATTGAAGCATATCACCCCTAGGACATTGACCACACCAGCTATTTTTGAAGGATTATACAATCATGTTCACATTGATGAAAAATGGTTTTACATGAATCTAAAAACCAAGAAGTTCTATCTCCTGGCGAAAGAAGAAGATCCATACAGGTCGACACAGAACAAGAACTACATTATGAAGGTAATGTTTTTGGCAGCTGTTGCTAGACCTATAATCAATGATGATGGGGATGTTATTTGGGATGGAAAAATTGGGATCTTTCCATTCACAGATGTTGTTCTTGCACAACGACGCAGTAGAAATAGAATGAGAGGCACTCCAGAAATCAAGGCTATCCAAAGAATAACAAGAGATGTCATTAGACAGAAATTGATCAATGAATTGATTCCAGGTATCAAGGCGAAGTGGCCAACATATGCATCCAGACAGATTATCATACAACAGGATAATGCAAAGCCACATATTCTACCAAATGATCATGAATTTAATGCAGTTGCACAAGTGGATGGGTTTGATATCAGAATTGTTAACCAACCAGCTCAATCTCCTGATCTCAACATTCTGGACCTTGGTTTTTTTTTAGGGCTATTCAATCTTTGCAACATGAAGAACATCCTAAAAATGTGGAGGAGTTGGTAAATGCGGTGCAAGAGAAGTACCATGCATTTGACCCTAAAGTGCTTAATTATACATGGCTTCAGTTGCAATATGTAATGCTTGAAATTCTAAAGCACATGGGCCACAACAACTACAAAGATCCACATCATGGTAAACAAAAGTTAGATAGGCTGGGATTGCTGCCAAAAAATGTGGAAGTTGAGCAAAGTGCGATTGACGCAGCTCTACAGTTCTTAAATGAAGGTAACATTTTCCTAAATGAAGCAGCTAACCTATGAGCAGTGCCTGAAGATAACTAATTGCAATAATTTCTGGACATTGTAGGCAGGCATTTTGTGTAGTAAAAAGCTGATTGTGTGTGAATATATTTTGTACAAAAATATTGGGGGTAGAAAATCCCATTTTGTTTACATATTTTGGGGATTTTCTAGGCCAATATCTTGATGAAAAACACTTTTGTAATGAAATGAAGAATGGGTTTAAGTATTACCGTCCGTAATGCTTGTAGTGAATCTCCTGCCAAAAAATTGAGGGAACAACTTTTCCCACATTTCATGGGCACACTTATCGTTTATATCAAATAACCTTTTTATGTACTCGCTTTTTCTCGTTACGTCACATACTTTGCGGCTGGAGCATGCATTTTCCAGTGTTTCAGGAATGTGAACCGTAGACTTAGCCACCGAGGTAGATGGTGGAGTTACATACCCAATGCCCTTTGTTGTTTTTGGTTTATTTTTCCCTGTGCACAGCAATGAAATAAACAAAAAGAATGGTATTCAATTCAAGGAACATAAGCAAATAAGCATGCCATTACACATAAGCTAAACCATCCAGAATAATTCACTCACTTCTGATTATGCCAATGCCTGTGGCGCTTGAGTAAATCTTTTCCGGAGTTTCTTCGACATACAAACTGGAATTAGAAATTGGCGAGGATGGAGGAGTCTCATCCACGATCTCACTTTTTGATGACACATTAATAGGCTCTGTCCATTTTTTTAAAAAAGAAAAATTTGAACATAAGTTTCAAATATTTAAACCTTTTTAAGCAATGGATAACTAACATACTTTTGGTGGCATACAATGAGCAAGAATGCAAGATAGAAAAAGAAATACCTTCACTATCAGGAAATAAACATCGAACTATTGAGTCCTTTGATGAATTAAGTGGAGTATCCATTCACCTATTCGCATTAATTGGAAATAACTGAACCTGTGGGAACCTTTGGTCTGCCAAAGAGAATTAAAAGAGGGATATGAGGTCTGCCAAAGCCGAACATATAATACTTTGAATCAAGGCTTTCAATTCCAAACACTTTCACTATGTATCCTCAACATCCTTAAAGAATTCATTTCTCATTTTTCTTTGAAATAAACTTATGGTCATGTGAACCCATGAGAAGGTTCTACTTAATGGTTGTGAAGCCAATTGATTGGTTTAGGAAACTGCCATATGGCTTGTACAGCCCAAACACCAAATAAGTGAAATTGTGATATCTTAAAAGTGATACTCTTACCACATTAATAGAATAGTCCAGAATCCATGTTGATTTTTGTTGGTGCGAAGTTCCTGCACCAGTGTGTAGACAACTTTAGACTTCACTTATCTGAAAATAATGCAAACAAAGCAATGTCAGACTTCAACTCAATCTCATTTTCATAAGCTGTAAAGACTTACTGATTATGGAACCATTCAATATTATTTGTATAGACCTTATATAAACCTAGAAAAAAAAAATGAAGATGTAAAGACCATTCAATATCATTTTCATAAGCTGTAAAGACTCTCAATCTCATGTCAGACTTCACTATCAGAATGCAACATAGAAAAAAAAAATGAAGATGCTCCGCATTTGGATGAGGCTGTGGAAAGGCTTACAGAACTCGAATTACAAGAAGCAACCAAGGAAATTTCAGTTGGTACAGGTGAAGAAGATTTCAAGAAAGAAGAGCCTGTTGACATTGGAACTTATGGAAATGAAAAAAGTGCAAAACCAGAAGCCGATCTGGTGCCTCAGAATGAAGAACAAGCTAAGGATGAGGCAGTTGCCACATAGGTTATTGCCAAAGATGATGAGCCACAAAGCCCACAAATTCCAATTGCGCAACATGTCGCAATGCCTAAGAAAACACTGAATTCTATTAGCAAGGCGTCAATCTTCACAGACAACAAAGATGCTACAGAAAAGCTCAGAAAAGCACAATACCGCGCGAATCGAACGATGCTACAGAGCAGAAGAAACGCACAGATCTGATAAACCCAAAAATTCGAAATCAATTTAAAGAGAAAAGAGGATTGAATCCATCTGAATCGGAATCTGAAATCTTATCAAAGAAAAGCCACAAGGGAGACGCACCAGTAAAGACCCGACGTCTCCTTCGATTAAATCTGAATCCTAGTCTGTAAAGAGCCGACTTCTCCGATTAAATCGACAACCAAGACAAAATCGAGCAAAGAAGATCCAAACGGGAGTGGAATAACGCCTCTCGGTGGAGTTTGGAACGGAAAAGGGGTTTGTTGGAGCAGGGACGTAGAACCCTAATTTTTTGGGAGATCCAGAGGAAGAAGAACATGGTATGCTCGAAGGAATATTGCAAAAAGAAGAGATTCAGAATTGATGCTGCAGAAAAGAGATCTGGAATAATTTGGGTTTCTTTTTTTTTTTTTCTATTTCGCTTTATTTTAATAAACTTAGTAATCACTAATTAAGTATAGTTAACAAAATCCATTAACTTTAAAATTTTTCTAAATATGGTAATGTAACCTTTATTGTGAAACACCCATAATTGGAAAGTGTAACCTTTATTTAGAAACGGAGGGAGTAGATTGCAAAATGCTGTTACATTGAATGAGAAGAATACACTAAGGATATAAATACACAAATTAAAAGAAGGAAACAAAACCTACTAGGCCTAATGAACAAGCTGATACACTTACAACTAAAGGCCCACATTTGGCCCAAACACTAAGGTCCATTAACCAATACCAGACGAAGTTTGCAGTCATGAGTTTGAGCTGGAGGCTTCTTCGGTGTGTAAGCTCTTGAGCTTCATTCCAACATCCCCTCCGCAAGCTGATGGTTTCCACAACCTCAGCTTGGAACAAAACCCTTGAAAGTGTGTAGGAGATAAACCTTTGGTAAAAATGCCAGCTACCTGTTGAGCAGAGGGAACAAAAATAGCAGTGATATCAAGCTTTTTGTAATGATCCCTGATGAAGTGACATTTGATCCCTATATGCTTAGTCCTTTCATGCTACATGGAGTTTTTGACAAGTTGAATGGCGGATTGATTATCACAGTGCACAGGAAAGGGACGAGGAAAGATAATCTTGAGCTCAGCCAAGAGGGAACTAATCCAAAGAACCTTTGATGTCACAGCCCCAAGGCTCGTGTATCCTGCCTCAGTGGTGCTAAGAGATACTGCCTTCCGCTTCTTTGTTTTCCATGAGACAAGTGCATCACCTAAGAAGACACAAAACCCAGTTAAGGACTTTCGGGAAGAGGGACAACTTCCCCAGTCTGCATCACTGAAGCCTTGGAGATCAAGATGTAATCCAAAAGGATAATAAAATCCACTATGAAGGGAGTTTTGGAGGTATTGTAGCACATGAATGACAGCTTTCCAGTGCTCGACAGTTGGGGAATGCATGAACTGGCTCAATTGTTGTACACTATAGCATAGGTCAGGTCTAGAGAATCCCAAGTAGAGAAGCTTGCCCACCATTTTCCTGTAAAGTTGAGGTTGATCAAATAACTCTCCTTCCAAATCAAGAGTGTGGTGAGGTAGACTGGGAGTATGAGCTTTGGAATTGGATGGGAAATCAACTTCTGAGATTAAGTCAGCTGCATACTTGGACTGATTAATGAGGTACCCTGCTGAAGTAGTGGAGATTTCAAGGCTAATGAAGTAAGAAGCAGATCCCATATCCTTAATAGAGAATTTATTATGCAGGCTGTTCTTGATGGATGTAATCTAAGAGATGTCATCACCGGTGATGAGAATGTCATCTACATAGACTACCAGTAAAGTAATTCCATTTTCAGTGATTTTCACAAAGATACAAGGGTCATTGTAGGTTGACTTGAAACCTGTGGATGCAAGAAAATCAGCCAAAGCTATGTACCATTGCCGAGGAGCTTGCTTCAAGCCATAGAGTGATCTTCTAATAAGGCACACTTCACCAGGAGAACAGTCTAGGCCAGGGGGACAATTCATAAAGATTTCTTCTTCAAGGTCGCCATGAAGAAATGCATTGTTGACATCCTGCTGAGATAATGTCCGATGGAATGATGCGGCAAGAGCTATGATCAGTCGAACACTTACATTTTTGGCGACGAGAACAAAAGTATCATTGTAGTCCTTGCCTAGCCTTTGATTGAATCCCTTGGATACCAACCTGGCTTTGTGTTTGTCAATTGAGCCATCAGGAATATACTTGACCCTGAAAATCCATTTGCATCCAATAGTTTTATTTCCCTTTGGTAGTTGCACTACATCCCAGGTATGATTTAATTTCAAGGCCTCCAATTCATTGTTAATGGCTGCATCCCAGTGAGCAACTCCATGTGCCTGTTCAAAGCTTGATGGAACATATTCAAGATTCATGAAAGATGAACAGACATAATCATTGTATTTGGCAGGTCTCTTAATCACTCTACGAGGTCTAGATAGATACTGGAGCTAATGTCACAGCTGTGCTACCAGGGGAGGATTGAGAGTTAGAAGAAGATGGAGATGAACTATTTGATGGAGAGGTGTCATTAGATCCATCAGTGGAGAGTGATGTGTGATGACTGCCAGAAGGGAGGTCAGCTGAAGATTCAACATTTGGACTCTGAGAACCCGTAGGAAGAACAGGAGAAGGAAGCTCTTCAAGATCAGCAGTGGGCTCACCTAAAAGGATCAAAGGAGTTTGAGCATATGAGGTGACTTGAGGAGATGGAGTAACAATATATAGAGAGGTAGAGTAAGATTGAGTTGTTATGGAAGAATCGGAGGTGAGATCAGCATGGATGTCTCATTTGAAGGGAAAAATATCATCATAAAAGGTGGCATCCCTGGAAACAATAACTTTCTTAGTTTCAAATAAGGATTTTGTAGCCTTTCTGATTTGAAGCAACTCCAAGGTGAATTCCTTTAAGGCCTCTAGGGTCAAGCTTACCTAAGGTGGGATTAGGATCTTTAACATGGACTAGACAGCCAAAAGAGTGAAGATTGTGTAGAGTAGGTTTGGATCCAGAGATGACTTTATAGGGAGACTTCCATTTGAGGTTTTTTGTAGGTAGTCTGTTTATAGTGTCGGCTGAAGAGAGAAGGGCATCACCCCAATATAGTTTAGGTAAGCCAGAGGTAAGAAGTAGACTTCTTGCAACCTGTACAAGATGTTGATGTTTCCTTTCAACACGACCATTTTGTTGGGGTAAATAAATGCAAGATGTTTGATGAATTATGCCAGAGGTAGAGAAAAGGTTGTAGCATTGTTTATTACAGAATTCAGTACCATTGTCACTTCTTAGAACCTTGACAGTGGTGTTGTATTGATTTTGAACAAGAGATAAGAAATTTGATAGAGATGAAAATGTATCAAGATTTAGAGTGTATTAAGTAGATCCATGTTGCTCTTGAGGCATCATCAACAATTATAAGAAGATATTTGTGATTAGATCAGTCAACTAGAGAGAAGGGTCCCCAAAGATCACAGTGAATTAAGTCAAAGATTTTGGTGGCATGAGAATCACTAGCAGAGAAAGGCAGTCTATGCATTTTAGAGAAGTGACAAGTATCACAAGGAATTTCATTAAAAGCATTAGGGTGCAAACCAAGTTTTGACATTACAATCAAAGAGGGATGCCCTAATCTCTAGTGCCAAGAAATAACAGAATTCAAGTCTCCAACAGCTAAATTAACAGATTGCAACAAAGGGAATTCTGGGGTTCTGACATTGGATGTGTAGAGTTTATTGTGGAGATTAACTTTAAGGAGGGTCTTCTTAGAGTTCAGGTTCTGCAAGGTGCATGAGCAAGGGTCAAAAATAGCAAAGCATTTAACGTCCATGGTAAGCTGACTGATGGACAATAAATTTAACACAACACCAGGAACAAAGCAGACATTAGGCACTATAAAAGATTCAGTAAGCAAGACAGAACCTATATGAGTAGGGAATTTAGGTGAACCATCAGGAAGATAAATAGGTAGGGAGATAATAAAGGTCGTGGTTCAATCAAAAGTGAATAGTTAGAACATATGTGACGACTAGCTCCAGAATCAAACAACCACATATGACTCAAGTGATGAGATGAAGAGATACTACCTGCCATTCAATCAAGCCACCAGCAAAATCTATGGGGCTGTTAAGACAATCACCCATTTGACCTTTGTTTAAATCCTTGAAGAGACCTTCAAGCTTGGCTATCCTGGCTTCAGCTGCTGTGAGTGCAGAGGCACTATCAGTAGGTGCAGCAGTATTGACATCAGGTCCAGGGCTGCACCAGCCATTGCCTTGCCTTTCCTACCATCTCTCATAGCCTTGTACCAATCTGGAATCACTCCAGAGACCAAGAAACAATTTGCCTTGGAGTGCCCATTCTTCTTGCAATGGTCACAAAATGAGTTTTTATTGGCAAGTTGGAAGCATTTTTCTTTAAAGTGACCTATCTTCTTGCAATAGCTGCAAACTGGGCACCTGTCATTTGGAGATTTATCAGAAGGAGTGAAGGAGCCACCATTTCCTTTTTAAGACAAGACAAGAGTAAAGGAGGAGCTCTCATAGTGTGAATTGGTTTCTTGAGCTCCCTTTTTAGACTCCACACTACAGACCATCCCATGGGCACAACTGACTGAAGGTAGTGGGCTCATCAGGAGTATTTGATTGCTGACATGAGAGTATTCCTCATTGAGACCCATAAGGAACTGTAAGAGAAGATCCTTCTCATCAGATTTCAGCAAGGTAGCAAGAGTTTCAGGGTTGGCAGTAGGTGGAAAGGGATTTAGTGTCGTGAAATCATTCCAAAGCATCTTCAATTGAGAGTAGTAGTTGGTCACAGAATGATGCCCTTGAGAGAAGTTAGTCACTTTTCTTTTGAGAGTAAGGATTTGAGGCCCATTAATTTGACCATAACACTCTTCAAGTTCAATCCAAAGAGCTCGAGCTGTGGATGTATGGATAAACTGTCTAACAATTTCTGGAGATATGGAGTTTCTTAGCCAAGCGAGAACAAGGCTATCAACTCTAACCAATATCTCAAAGTTGGGGTCATACTCAGGAGGACAAGGTAGGGTTCCATTAATGAATTTGATTTTGGCCTTGATAACAAGGGTTGTTTGAACAACAATCTTCCCACTAGTCCAGTTGGTCCCATCTAGTTGGATGGTGGACAGCTGAAGATTGGGTTGGTCGGAGCTTGAGAGTTGAAGGACTATATCAATGGTAGCAGGCAGGGCGGCAGGTGGCGGATTGGTGGCAGCAGGAGGAGTATCGGTGGCGGGAGGTGGTGGGTCGGAGATGGAAAACATGACTGAATGGAATAAAAACAAAAAGAAGAAGAGACAAACAGGAGGTAATTGTATCAGGATTCTGTTTTACCAGGCTCTGATATCATGTAGAAATTAATGGATGAGAGGCTCACACCTAAAACCAATTGGTGATAGATGGAGTTGCTCCCGAACCATATAAGGTAATAAAGAGGATACATCACAAACCAACACCCTCCCTCGAGATGATATCCACCTCGAAATCAAATTTCAAATTCAGGATAAGTTATACCCATCCGGGCACCATGGCTCTGATACCATGTTGATATTGGAATTTGGAGGCAGTACAAAAACGAATAGGGAATATTGCAGAGAATCAATTTCATGTATTGCAAAATGCTGTTACATTGAATGAGAAGAATACACTAAGGATATAAATACACAAATCAAAATAAGAAAACAAAACCTACTGGGCCTAATGAACAAGCTGATAAACTTAACAACTAAAGGCCCATATTTGGCCCAAACACTAAGGTCCATTAACCAATACCTTGCGGTCCTGAATTTGAGCTGGAGGCTTCTTCAGTGTGTAAGCTCTTGAGCTTCATTTATGATGAGGATCAAATTAAAATTACCAAAAAAAATATATCCGACTTTAAAAAAAAAAAAGAAAAAGAATTCAATATAATTTCTGTTTGTTGAGGAGAATTGGAAATGGATGATTATTCTCTATACCATTTCTGCATCACATACGCGCATAGGGCGTTGAGTTTTTCCTATTGAAAATTCTAGGATAATAGTATAATATAATTGTTACTTGTTCTACGCGTCCATTTTCATACTACGCATACAATTGAATCACGATCGAATACTTCATACTCCCTCCGTCCACTTGTTTTGTTTCACTTTTGCACACAATCTAATACATTTTTTTAATCGCTAATATCTCAAGACATGTACAACAAAAAATTATGTAAAATATATATTCTAAAACTACATGATTATACGATTCTAACAAAACTCAACCCGGCTATATTATCCAAATATATACATGCAATAAAATTGAGTCAAAATAGCACAATTAACAGTGTCAAAAAGTTAAACAGGATATGTCGCTGGGAGGAGGGAGTATTATATAAATGTTGAATGAATGAATAATAATAATAATAATAATAATAATAATAATAATAATAATAATAATAATAAGAAGAAGAAGAAGAAGAAGAAGAAATCAAAATTTAATTAATACATTTTGGTCAGTATATTTTATGCTTGCACCTCCCCTGCCCCAACACGAAAGAGAATATGATCACATTTTCCTTGGTGATGGAATAAATAAAATAGATAATGCCAACTACCAACACAGGGTTTTTATTTCGAAAGATTTAGGCCATAAGTCAGGCGACGAATTTCAATTCGACTTTCTATTTCAAATGAAATTTTAATACGACGTAGCATGATCCATTCAAGTGCTGTAAGCAAACTAACGCGAGCATAGCTACATCACCTCTAAAATTAAAATAATTGAATTAATGTTACTGCATGTTTTTATTTAATAATGTCGTGTACAAGACGGTATATTTGTTGACGGCTTACAATAACAAATTAAAAAAGATGGGAAATAAGTAGTAGAGATATTTCATGAAATGCGCGATATTATAATAAGAAAACAATTAAGAAAGGCAGGCAGCAGAGGATGTGAAAGAGAAAAGAAGAGGCAGGCGGCGGGCGGTGGCAGTAGGAAAGCAGGATCAGCTGGATGTCGCGACACAAACGGCCCCCCCCTTCTATTAATACTATTTAATAATAACACGTCTATTTGGACATTCTTTCATGGACCACAGGTGGTGGTGTCATAGTCGTACCCACAGCCACACCCACCCCTTCTCTATTCCGCCTCTCCATATTTCCATGCCATCCTGAAAATCAATCCACACAACTTTCTAATTCATCATCGGACCAATATTACTTTTCAAAATAAATAAATGGGCAAACAAGATGTGTCAACCTGAAGTTAAAATAGGGGGGGCGGGCTTAATTTTTGAGGCATGAGACTTTTAAACTAGTCAACCCCGAACATTGCTGGTTTTGTGGGTTTGGCCCGCGGCTTGTCTACATTTTTTTTTTTTTTTCTTAATTACACCTTTGCTAAGGATTGAAGTTTAATAAATATTCTTCGGTAAACTAAACACATTGTATACAGTCATACGTCATCAAATATTTTTTTTTTTTTTTGCTGAACAATCTATATAGGCTAGGAAAGGGGTGGTGGGAGCCCATACCACACAAATTATAAAGGGAAAATAAAAAGAGGGATAGGGGACCGGTGGAGAATCGAACATCCAACCTTCCGTTAGAAGTCGAGGGACTTAACCTCTTGGGCTAAGTCTCCTTAGACAAATAGTCAGTTCCTTCTAAGTTCTAATATTTTTCTATTTATTTATTCTATGGGTGTCCGATTTTTAAGTTATGATTATGGGTGTCGTAATACAATGAATTACTGGTACGCATGTGGATGCATATTTTCAACAATCAATAACTTAAAGTTTGTACAAGTAAATATTATAAAAAATTGATATTCCAAAAATACAAGTTTAGACGAATCTAACAAGATCTCACGATCTTGATTATGTTTTTTCTTTTTTAACTATGATAAAAAAAAATTGGAATAAATGTTAAACTATGAATAGTGCAAAATAGTGAAGTGGTGCAATCCTAAGAAAACGGATGAAGTATTTTTTACAATAAAAATTAAAATTAAACTTAAATTGTATAGTACTAGTAGATTTTGTTTTATTCCAAATATTAGCGCGTAAAAAACACAATAAAACTGTCAGAAATTAATACCGTATAGTATCTTTTTTTATATAACCAATATATATATATATAAATTTCGAATTATTGATTTAAGGAAAAGAATGATTAGTTATAGTACGCAACGCATAGCCTAGTATTATTATAAACAAAAGTATAAATTAAAGGTGGCAGGTAGGTAGATAAATAATCCTGACCAAGTGACAAATCGTAACCACGACGTTGGAGTTCTCTGTACTCTTGGCAGAGAGCACAGCATTCACACAAACAATGGACCATACAATCTCCACACATATCTGGTGGCAGCCCATACTGGTGCCTCATCTTTCCCCTGTAACCGCACGAGTATAAGTGAGGGCTCACCAACACCATCATCGCTGTGTATAGTGCTCCGCTCGCCATACAAGCTGCACGTCAGCACGTGTAACACAACACGTACCCATTTCAAGTTCAATAAACTATTTCATTTTCTGTCATCAATGTATAATTGTATGTACTAACTAGTATATATATATATACTCACAGGGATTTCCTTCGTCCATAATCTCAGCAATCCGCCCGAACGCGATGCAAGGACACATGCACGTGAGGGTGCCTGCAAATTAATGGAGTACTTCATATCAAAGGTGTGGAGCATGGACTTAGAGAAGACTCAAAAATGTATTGTAAAATGAACAATTAAGAATATATATATATATATATATATACAGCTATCCATATCGGTGCAGCAATCGCAGAGGCCGGAGTGCCATTTAGGGTCGCGAGTTTGTTCCGGCGTAAGGTTTAGGGCCGGAATTCCCGTGGGTGGCTGGGTGTACATGCTGATTGTTGAAGATATAAGCAATGCAATACAGTAGAGAATTAGGGATTGAAGTAAAAACTAGTTACAAAACGAAGTTGAAGGGAATTGAATTGAATATATATATATATAATGGAATTAGATTGATTGTACACCGTTGGGATCATGTACAATTATTATAGTTGAATCAACGGTAGTTCGTTATAGATTTGAAGTTTTATAGTTTACTTTAAAATAGTCATTATTGTTTGTCCGCCAGTGCCAAGGCCCAAGGTACGTATGTATATATGAGGTCACTGTTAAATTATAAATTGGTATAAGGGGGCCGGTGGGGAATCGAACCTCCAACCTTCCGTTAGAAGTCAATGAAATTAACCACTTGGGCTAAGTCCTCATCCCATCCACCAGAATTATTAATTTCCAACTTGGTCAGGGCCGGGTATTACCGCTACCAGTAGTCATCATTGTTTAATTAATAGTATTTTATTTACTGGTTGTGTTGTGTCTTAATTTCTCCTCCCTAGCCTCTAAAATGTTCCTTTAATTTATGTAAATAATAGTACTACTCTACCAGTAGTAGTATATTAATATTGTAGTAGCTAGGGGTGAGTTAATCCAAGACATTTTATCAGTTTCCATTTCCAGCTCTTCAAATTCATCTGGTTGTTTTTCATTTCATGAAAAGAGCTTGTCGGTATATCAAGTACGTACATTACGTTTTACAATGATCTTCACTTCGTCTAGTGGAGAAGTATATATATACTTTCTACAGTGGTGACGACGGACGAGTAAGGGCTAATGACTATCCAATATACATACACCCATCTGTCCTTTCTTCTAATTTCTTTTTTTTTTTAAAAAAAATAAAAATAAATTCGACACTCATGTGGTGTTAAGAGTATGTGGAGTCCAAACCACATAAATTACAAATAATAAAGATATAGATATAAGGGCGGGTGATAATTAAACCCCCAACCATAAGGTTGAAAGTCGAGGGATACACATGATCATTAGGCCAAGTCCTCATTTCCTCATTTTTTTCAAGTTGTCTACTTCCAAAATAAATATAGAAATTTAATAATAATAATAATAATAATAATTAGAATTAAAAAAAAAAATTGGTGAGGATACTTGGAAATGGATGATTATTCTCTATAGCATATTTTCTGCATGCGTCACATGTATATAATATATTTACACACGGCGTTGAGTTTTTCCTATTGAAAATTCTAGGGGAATAATTTTTACTTGGTCTGAGCGTCATTTTCATCCTACGCATACTATTGAATCACGATCGAATACTTAATTATTATAAAAGTTGAATAATAATATAATATAATTAATAAATTTTGGTGAGCTGAGTACTGATTATAATAATTTTATGGTTGCACTCTCCCAGCGAAAGCGAAGAATTTGACATTTTAACTGGTTAGATTCCAACTATTTCAAAGAATTAAATAGTAGTAATAAATTTATATTATAAACTTATATTATTATTTATAATGTAATTTGTAATATAGAATTGTTAATTAACTTTTTAAACAAAAGTCCGCAACGCAGTTATTAAGATATATAGTTGCTCTAGCTACGTGAAAAAAGGGTGGATCGGCGACAAAAACCGCGACGGAACCAAGTCTGTTGTTATCGGTGACGAAATTACGACAGAATTCAATTGGTTTCCATTGACATAATGTCTCGGTCGGTGTTTAGCGACGAATCTTGCAACTCAATGGCTTCGGTCCCGGATTGGCGACCACTGTCACTACTCATGAGTACGAAGACTATCTCCAAGACTCCATCCATGATCCCTTGGGAAGACCCAACCGCCACATCAATATGTGAATTAAAAATTATGGGAATTAAAATAATTATAAATAGGATTTGTTTTAGTGATTAAGTCACTGACTCCCAACCTTATGATTAAGAGTTAGATTCCCCACCAAACGTTCCCGCCCTTTATCCCTCCTATTTATTCTATCTGTAATTTGTATAGCATGAACTCTCACAGCCCGCCTTTTCTTTTGCTTTTGGCTTCGCAACGTTAAAAATAATTACCAAACCCATTAATTTGATAGTTTGATCATATATTGAAATCTATTATGAACTTTTAATGTTGACTATGGTTTTTACTTGTGTTTTGATATATGATTTATATTAAAAGTTGTGTCAAATAATATGGCACCGACCCTTCCAATTACTGGAAAAAAAAACATTAAAAGTTCGCTTATAAGTGAATCCCCCATAAGTTCCCGATGGAAATCCCCGATAAGGACCCCGACGAGGATCATGCCGGTTTTGGGAGTTAAAAATGCTAACCGTTTTGGGACGGGGATGCTACTCCCTCCATCCTCAAACCGGCCCATTCCCATCCCTACTTAAATTGGTGAAAAAATCAATAAGTGTAAGAGCCTGTTTGTTTTAGCTTTTGAAAAAAAGGAGAAGTCAGTGGAAAAAGGAGAAGGAGATAGAAGGAGAATTCAAAAGCAAAAGCAGCTCAAATAATTGTTTGGATTGAAATTTTTAAAGTTGCTTTTCAAATGAAACATGTTTGGATGAATTATACGTAAAAGGACTTTTTATACATTAAAATTACTAAAATGTGCATAAATCTTATAATAATATTTAGTGTTGATTTTATTTCCTTATTAGATGAGGATATTTTTGTATTTTTATTCCAAAATGACTTCTCCTTTTTTTTAAAAGTAACCCCCTACTTACTTTTTAAAAAAAAGGAGAATTTTAACTTTTGCTTATCCTTTTACTTTTTTAAAAAGGCAAAACAAACAGCTAAAAAAATTAAAAAATGACTTTTTGGTGAAGGAGAAGTCAAAAGGAAGAAAAAAAAAAAGGTAAAACAAACAGGCTCTAAGATTACAATTCCACTCATCTATACCCTTCCTTCTTTTATTAATATTTAGTCAAATTTCATAATATATTTACCCTTTATTCTATATATTAGAATTTAATGAAATTTCATAATATATTTGTATAAGAATCCTAAAAATATCTTTTCATAATTTTTTTAAAGAAGAAAATTGAAAACAAGTTCAAAGATTCTATTTAATATTTGTAGATATTTTATCAAAACTACATAATATAATTGTGTATAAAACATTTTTTAAAATGTTAATTATATTATTATTCCATTCAATATTTCATGACCGTAAGCTCTTTTTGATCTCTACCTTCCATTTCTTAATATAAACTACTTTATTTGTCCCATTATTTATGTGCCAAAACTTTTATATACATATCCCAATTTGTTTAACAATTAATATCTTATAATGCACATAAATAAAAATTATATAAAATATACTCCCTCCGTTTTTTTTATCTTCTCCCTTTGAATAGTAGAAACTATTCATTAAGTAACTTTGATTCATCTTTTTATCATAGTTATATAAGATAAAACATAGTCAAGTGAGATGTTGTTGGATCGTCTAATAGTGTAGTTTTAGAATATCAAATTTTTATAATTTTTACTTATATATAATATGATATATTGATGATTGAAAATGTGCATTGGATTGCGTGCAGTGCAGGATGGGTGAAGTTAAAAAAAACGGAGGGAGTATATTCTAAAACTATACGAGTAAACAAGTCAAATAAAATTGAAGTTGTATATATATATATATATATATATACACTAGAAACTGCGCCTCCGCGCGTGGTGGTGATGGATGAACTGCAGTGAATAAATACAAATACAATTAACATTGTTCAAGGTTATGTGAATGCCGTAAGCTTCAAGATACAATACTTTCAATGCAATTTTTATCTTATAGAATAGAAATTCTACTTTGCACCAGCTACAAGTTAGATATGAAAGAATCCTTTTGACAATACCACTATGAACAGTAACATGCCCCAAAACCTCAAAAACCAATGTCGATCAGAATCCTATCACAGGCTCAGATGGTTGATTTTTTTTCACAGGTGTAGGCTGAAAAGATCCACACTACCAGGTTCTTATGATAGAGGCAGGAAAAATGAAGGTTACATAATGATAGATAGCCTCCAGAACTCCTATATCTCGAATGTACTGCTACAAAAAATGAAGGTTACATAATTACAGATAGCCTCCAAGGCCCCCATATCTCGAATGCACTGTTGCAGATATTGAAAGAACATATAACATGAGACTAAAAAATATTTTGAAACATAAATAGAAGCTGACTGTAGCTTCAGAAAATTAAGGTTGAGACTGAGAACATGTTCTTACACGCCTGCTGTAAACAGCCTACACTCGCATCCTTGGTTTGAACATTATACATTAATGAAAAGGGATTAAATATAACAAAAATATGGAAAAAAATCCAGGAATAGAATAGGTATGTACATAATATGATTTGTTATAAAGCATGATAGATTAATAGTTAGATAGGTATTTAGTTTTTATAGAAGTCACAAGAGAGTCAACAGACAATATCAGATATAATTAAATAAGTTGAGGAAAGTTGTATCAGCTTAAAATTTACATAATAGAAGTATATAGCTTCTTGGTTAGCCTGCACCATAAGGCGTTCTCTTCGGCATTGAAGGTTGGCAAAAGATCCTTGCGTGGTCTTGATTGATGTGGTGTGCCCAATTGTTCCACTTCAGGTGAGATTTGTGATTGTGTGTTTGGCAACGGAGGTGATGTTGTTGGGATTGTATCAATTACATGTGAAGTGTGATATTATGGAGATTAGATTGAAATGAAAGTAATATAATTCGAAAAAGATTGTACTTTAAATAAATATTCTATGTAACATCCCGATTAATTACTTCATGATTAATTTAATTAATTATGATTAATAAAGTGAAGTTATTGGTATTTCACTTTGGACTCATAATATTATAATTGATTTGGAATTAATTGGAGAGCTCAATCCAATAACACTTTAAAAAGGGAAATAAGACATTAAGACTAGCCCACAACCCAATAATCCATGACCCTATGTTTTGACCCGGATCCATACCCTTATTTACATATATCAGATTTTTGGAATAGATTGGGCCATTGGGGACATCTCTCCCCCAAAATCCCGCCACTTTGCAAAAGCCCAAATAGGGCTGATAGAGATGGTGAAATCGTAGCAATGAAGAGGAATTGGAGGTGCCAATTTCAAGCTTGAAGGAGAACACACATCACGGGAGGTAAGGATTTGGAGTGTTTTCTTCCTCTTCTTCCCGCCTTCCCCTTTCCCCTATTTCTTTCTTCCTTTTCTGTCGAGTTTAGAACAGCGACCGGGGGACTGCCGGATCGACGTCGTGGCGGCGTCGGGAGGGTGGATTAACCGGCGACCCATGTCACGACATGGTGGAGGATGCGTCGCGTCATTGCGCGACACTGTTACAACAGCGGGCTGTTGCCCGCTGTGAAGAGCAGCGGCTGCTCCAATGCTTGTCGGCGTCGAGCCACCCTCCGACGAGGGTGGTGTGTTGGTGGTGATTGTGATGTCTGGATAGTGCGGCAGTGGTGGTAGATATTGTTCCTTTATTTAGGTATTCTATAGAATTAATTGAATTTGATACTTAATTGTGGTATTGAAGGGGATTTTCGTGTCTAAGGTGTTCTATGAATGTATGAGTATTTGAGGGTTTGTTCAAGGTGATTCTTGACTCTTGGAATTGATTTTTGAGTAGGTGATTGTTAAATGAAAAGCTTAATTTGGTTATTGGGGTTATGACAAGATTGTGGGTGGTGGATTCTGCCCAAGTGTTGATTTAATTGAGTGTTTGAAGATCGAGAAGTGCCGAACTAGTTGGTGATATATTTGATAAACTAGTATATGATATTGGAAGGGATGTGTAGGGAAATTCTTGAATCGGCTTAGTATTTGTTGATGTTGAACATGCTTGGTTTGTGAGTAAATTGAGTATAATTTATTGTATTTGATTAAGTTATTAGATTTTAGAAAGTGGCATGAAGAGTTTGAAATATATGTGAATAATGAGAAGATTGTTAGCTTTTAATTGATTTTGTACTATTTAATTCTTTATGTTCAATGCATATGGGTTTGTGAATCCTTTGGGCAATTATGAATTGGCTTGGTAGTGTAGGAATGAAGTTTATTGGGAAGCTTTTGAATTATTAAAGTTTAATTGTGAATTGAGACTTGATGGGAACTTTTGAATTAATAGATTAATTCTTGAATAATAAAAGAGGGTGGGATTTGGAGTTTAAATTGTCAAGTGGAGTAATTGAGTTATTGGAATATGCTAAATTTTATTTATATGGATCTATTTATATTATTGGTATGCTTAATTGAAATGTTAAAAATGTACTTGGTTGGGTATTTGAGTTTAATTGTTAAAGATATTGATTTAAATCTTCATTTGATAATTGGTTATTGATGGTTTGTGTAATATTACCAACCCTACCCTTTTAATTATTCGGAACGAGATATGATTAAAGTGTGTGGGTATTGAATTGTTTTTGGAAGTTGGACTTAAATTGGGATATGAGGTTTTGACTTGTTAGAGTGAACATGGATAACCTTATTTTATTGGGCTATTGATATTGGAATATGTTAATTACTATTTATGGGTGCTTGATGTTATTTTGGTAATTCGGAGCTTAATATTAAAGATGTGATTTTAAATAAATTAGTAATTGGAAAATGGAGATGAAATTGGATATTATTGTTGTGGAATTTATTGATTAATATTTTAAAATAATGGTGGGAATTTGCATAAAAACTCTTTTAAACCATGTGGAATATTTTAGGGGTTGAATCAATTGTATTATCTCATGTTAAGGATTTTGTGAATAGATAGTTATGAGTTTTTGTTGGTTATTTTAGTGTTTTCTAATACTATGTTGCTATATGATCCATTGGTGCTAGTTAATTTAATTAACTAATGTTCTTGGATGTGGCTTGATTTATTAGATTAGGGGATTTGGTAAATTGCTTGTGATATTTGGAGTTGTGGATTTTAGTGGATTGTTAAGGAGTTTGGAGGCCGATGTGGGTGTTGGAGTTAAGGAAATATGGTGTTGATGTTGTGAGAATTATTTCCTTTAATTCTTATGATGATATTATTTTATAGGGAGCAACCGTGAGTTGGTAATGGCACCATTGGAAGGTTGAAGATTTCACAAGAAGGAAGCTTTAAAGATTGATTATAAAAGGCAAGGGTTATGCTTGCAATTTTTATGTGTGTTGGGGTGGTAATGGATAATATTGGAGTTTTGCTCGTTTTCTCTTTCGTTTGATATGCAGGTTTATTATTCACAATATTTATGATGGATTAAGCTTACGGTATGATTATTTAGATGATGAAACGGTTATCGGGTTATCACATCGCTTAGATGGCGATGAATACTTATTCTAGTTCTTGTCGAACTCCTCGCTCTAATTGTTGAATCAGGATATCGTTAATTATATTTGGATTAATGGATTGTATAATTGATGCCTTAGCTTAGGGGTTATGTATTGAATCCTTTACGTGTTGAGAAGAATGCGAACCTAGTGATTAGGTGCTTGAACATCATGGTATTGTCATATGCATTGGAATTGACGGTTATTAACCCTATGGGTTGTTATGATGTTTATAATTGATCGGGCAGCCCTCACCGGTGTTGTTGAGTCCCGATGGCCCTGCGGGGTGGTTATTAGGCTGTGATGCCTGAGATTCGGCTGTGATGCCTGTGATTTGGCTGTTATGCCTGTGACTTGGCTGTGATGCCTGTGGTCCCTGCGGGGATGGTGTATGTTACCCTGTAACTGGTTGGAGTTGATGATATCCTCACCCGTGGGTTCATACCGCCCAGGTTTTTAGGTTGCCGGCTAGGCATATTCATTGCATTTGCATATAGGGTAGATAGGTGTATGTTAGGCCATGCATCACTTGCATAAATTGTATGTTTGTGGTTGAAGCACCGGTATGGGACGGTGTGATGTTTTATTTATGTCAGTTGTATGTTGTGGTTGAAGCACCGGTATGGGACGGTGTGATGTTTTATCTGCTTTATTTATATCCTCTTTATTTATATTCTGCTTTAGTTATATTCTGCTTTATTTATATTCTGCTTTAGTTGTATTATGTTTTATTTATATTCTGCTTATTCTTAACTGTTCCCCCTTAATTCCCCTGCACGTATATCCCTTGCTCAGTACATTGTACTGACTCCTTGCTTTGTTTATTTTATAGATCCTCCTGGAGGCGCTGAAGCATGAATCGGGTTGGGTTTGAGAGATCACATAGATATGATATTATGTCGCATTTTCTTTTATGTGTGTGATATACTTATTATTAATTGTTGGTATTTGGTATTCTGCTAGTTGAGGCCAGTGAGCCTAGGATTTACATTCTATTGTTGGCCTGTGGCCATGTGTGATTTATGAATTTGGGCCGGTAGTCCTTTATTTGAGATAATTAACTTGTTGCCTGCTTTAGATTCATGAGGCTTGTAGCCTGGAGTTTATGTTGGATAACTATATGAAGTTTATGTTGATACTTATTATATGTATGTGTTTTAATTGTTTTAGCTTCCGCATTTAATTGGTTAATCAGATAATCACTATAGGTTTGTGCTCAACCTTGTACTAGCTGTTCTAAGTTAACTGGACACTAGTTTAGAATAGTTAGTACGGTGGTAATGCTTCCGAAAATTAGGTTTATAGGTTTGTGCTCAACCTTGTACTAGTTGTTCTAAGTTAACTGGACACTAGTTTAGAATAGTTAGTACGGTGGTAATGCTTCCGAAAATTAGGTTTGAATTTTTGGGGCGTTACATTCTATGGTGGCAGTAAGTTATTCAATTTGAGTAAATATGTAACTAGGACCGAGGTTGGTGGATGAGAGAAATTATAAGGGATAAAAGGTGGATTTTTCCTTCTTTTATTTATCTTATCTTATCTTACTATACTAGAAAAAACGCTGTTCTACGCACATCATATTTGCACGTACAGCTGCCCATAGCAAAAGAAGAAACAAATGTAAGTGAATAAAAGTGAGTTAAAGATAACCAATTGATTTGATAGGTATATTGAACCATGAAAGGCAACGCGCAACTTTAGGCACATCATATTTACCGCGAACAACTTTAACCAAATCCGCTGTTCTACGCACAGCATATTTACCGCGAACAACTGCCCATAACAAAAGAAGAAACAAGTATAAGTGAATAAAAGTGAGTAAAAGATAAACGATCGATGTGATAAGTCAACAATGTGTTCGTAGGTTCACATTCACAACAATGTGTACGTGTGCTAAGTTCGAACAAATAAACCAAGCGAAACTTAAAAACAGTAATATGATATACAAAGCCTAAATAATATACTGATGCAGAAATTGAGAGAACAAAGTCCATACATTTTTAAACCATAAAATTTGATTTAAGAACAGACTTACACTTGCTCACACTCTCTGCACAATAATGGGTGCTCACACATCCACCTTCCCTGTATAATAAAAGCCTTTTTCCACGATGAGATTGAATAATTTGATGCGCCAACACCGATGGCTTGCTGATCGGCGGCCGCCCTAAAAACCTGAGCAGGAAACATTTAATCAACTACGGCTGGGACTATCTAATTAGAGATATAGATGCGATCAATGGTGACAATATGATTTTCTACAACAAATGTTGAACAATCAAATGATGTACAATCCAAACATTAGAATGATGCATTAAAAACAATTGCAGCAAACAGACTGACCAAGGGCCTGCTGGAAGCCGGCAACCTGTTTCCTATAGACAACAGCTCTTCAAATTTACATACCCTACAATTGAAGGAACCACTGCATGTGAAATAGATAGACTTAACAAAACAAACGTTGAATTTAACCTGATCATAAAATCCAAATATAGTAGGACAATTTTGTTCAAGTCAATGCTTCCATCTTCTTAGCCTGCCATTCTGAGGGCAATAACTACAATAAACACATTATCGTTCAGAACCAAAATTCCAGTGTTGTAAATCCCCGCAACAGAACTCCACGGTGCCCAGTGGTCGCTGTTCTATCTTCCCCCCATCCAGAAATATATATCAGCTGTTAGAAACATACAAATACAGAACTACAAAACACAATCAATAATCTCTTACCAGACACAGCAACATCAATAACTTGGACGCACGCCATGGTCCATATATTCATGTCAATAGTTCTTTTTGTAAACTGGTTGTATTAAACATCTATCAGAAGTTTAGACAAGTGAATAATTGAAGTCATCCACACTGAAACAAAATATACAAAATAATATCAAGTGTAGATAGGGGACCAATTAAAAAGGACATACCAAAATGCAAGGCAATAATTTAATTGCCCATAAAAGGTCCTAACTTCAAAGAACTAATCCTTGTAAAATCCCCAGTCCAAGCATGCATATTGAGAAGTTATTAATAGCTATATTATATGTGAAATTTAAAATGTAAGCCTGAAGATGAAAAAATAAAAATAAGAAAATTGTTGTGTTCAACAGAGTAAGACACCACTAATCACCCACAAATTCAACCAAATAAAATATAACTTCACATAGAAGATTCTGTGTACCAATATGCATGCTTGGACTGGGGATTTTACAAGGATTAGTTCTTTGAAGTTAGGACCTTTTACACGTACAGCTGCCCATAGCAAAAGAAGAAACAAGTGTGAGTGAATAAAAGTGAGTTAAAGATAACCAATTAATTTGATATGTTAAGGTAGCTAATTCCATATTTTTTTTTATGCGAACAGCTATAGTATAGACCAACTACAGAACATGCAAGAAACACCTATTGATAAGAATTATAGGGCTGAAGTTTCTTGAAAACTCTGAATAAAATAAGAAATTCTGAATTTCCAATAATTTATCAACAAAAAAATTACTACTTATATTCTCCAGCAGAGAAGACTAAAATCTCAACCCTTTTCCATGCAATAAAATGCATATCTAACCTACAGCCACTATCAGTAAATAAAATCATTAGTTAACACTTACCCATTCAACAAAAAAGCACAAGAAAAATGTAAATGTAATCGAAAAGATTTGACCAACCATGATAGATTCCAGAAATTGCCTAAATCCGAACCTATTCATCCTACTCTCTTCTGTGTCTAAATTTCATAAAGGAATCAATTCAGCATCATAAATCAAATGACTCAGTGGAAATAAATCAAATGACTCAATTCCAAGAGATGCCCGGAGGAAGTAAATATTGAAAGCAAAAAACTCACCATGTCATGGAGGTGAGTTAATCCTTTGTTCCACTCACCCCATTGTTCACCTGCAAAAAAGAGATTATCTTCTTTTTAGACATTAACATCTAGCAGCTCTTTCAATATCAATATATTACAAACATGGAGGTGGAGACAGCTAAAAGACTGGTTATATATTGAACTAAAAGAAAAGACAACCAATTTCCAAATTCCAAGGACAGAAGCAGAAATAAATCGTACATTCATAAAATCATACCTGGCTATGAAGCTTCGCAATTCGGGACTTGATGAATCGAGCAACAACATCAACGAACGCTGAATCCACTACATCAAGCTGATGAAAGGTTATGTTGTCTGAAAAACCCGACCTTTTGAGTTTCTAGCTTGCATATTTGAAGCCCAATCCCTTTGCTTCTCAATCAAGAAAAGGAAAAATCCTCAATCAACCATTTCCATTTAAATTTCACTATCAAATCAAAGGAAAAAGGCAATTGCCACCAAAAGCAAAGAGTACGACAATGAATCATAAGGTAGAAATACAATCATTCTAACATAATTACTTATTGCTATAACTCACCAAGAAAAACATCTGCTCATTTAGAGAGAGTCAACTCACCCTAGATGAACAACATTGCTCATTTCAAAAAAAGTCCACAAAAGATATGGAAAACAAAGCACAAGGCATAAAAGTGTCGGCATGGTGAAGTAAAGACAATAACTCCACTAAAGAACCAATATCTACAGCTTTTCTAGCATTATCAGCAGATTCACATTTATATGTTCCCTATCACACAATTTAGTTACCCAAAGATAAAGAGTCCAGCCAAATTCTCAATGCCAAATTCTCAATTGCTTGTTTGGATATATATGTTTCGTGCAAATGCATATTGATATTATGGTACAAATTACCTCTACACAGATTTATTCTTCTACCAACTATTGCATATCAACATCTTCGTATGGATAACACCCACCCTCAACCACTGAAATCCCCTTCGGCACTGCCAAGCACCCACTCAGAGGTTAAATGTCATATATGAAGTTTATAGTATTAACTAAATAATATTATGTTTAATCAAGGTAGTTTTGAATATATTCCCATAGGTTAACTTCTAAATAGAAGCATTATAAAGAGCACCCTTCTTTATAGAAGGAATTATTCAATCTCAGAAGGCGTAAAAGAAGTGTCAAAAGGGTAACAAAAAGAATATTGTATCATTACACACAACCTGAATTGGGAAGTAGATTCGTCTCTTCCTTTCCAGGCGGAGTGTATCCGAACTTACCTTCTTAAAAAGCATCAACAATGAGCATTTCAATAGATCTTGGCAGCTTCCTGAATGATATGCCAAACACAACACCATGCTTCTCGAGAAAACACATGAGCCATGATTTCTACAAACCTGTGTATAAAGAGAATAATCAATTGAAGCTTCAAAGCAAATATAATAGGTAGTGAGAATCAAAGTTTCCAACCTGGCAACTTATTGAAACTAAATTAATAGTGTACCTTTAACAAAGATATTTAAAATTAATTAAATCCTATGCAATTTACAAAAAATTGAAATTTCTGGATATAGCTTTAAACTTCCCATGTCACTGAAAATCAATTAATCAGATTTAGAATAGTTAAGAACAGAAGTGTAGCACATGGATAAACACATGAAAAGATTCAAGTCTTAACATTATGTTTCACCTGACAAATATACACATAACCTTTGCCAGCTTTATGCTTGGCTTTATGCTTGGCTGAATCATCAATGACCCTATTCCCCATTTCACCTCTCTGTACAAATCCCTCTATTTCTTCATCTGAGGAAGGGACGTCCACGTGGAAGCAGGCACCAATCGGACCAAATCTTTGTTTTGTTCTTTATGCCAACATGAATCTGTAACTCCGGTCACACAGAGGGTTGGATTACAGAGGGTTGTAACTTCCAAATAAATTGTGTGAGCCAAAATAATTTGTATTGATTTTCATAATTTCATTGTGAGCACATCGTGAAGGATAAAAAGAATGCTGCTTCTCCAAAAATTTCTTCCCTATTAAGGTTGGCTACTGCACTAATCACCAGAGATGTGACGTGTTCAAAAATACAAAGTTCCAAAAGATTGTGCTTCAGCATTCATATTCCTGGGAGATACTTGTCGGTTTGCATATCCATTGCAACTGCCATTGGGGATAGCCAACTCTAGCCATCCTTTTCCCATCTCCCGAACCTCCGCAGACGACAGAATCTTGAAACACTACACTATTTACAAACTCCTTCCCTGGAAAGGTAACGCGCCAAAACCGTTATCACCCAAAATGTGTCACTTCAAGAATGGTAATGGCATGGCTACTGTTTCATGTGTTTATGAAATGGATTGGCCTTTGGACCAACTATTATAACATGTTGAGCCTTTGCAGACATTCAGTTTTGGAACAAAACATGTTGAGCTCTTATATGTAAAAATTAGGTTTGTATCAAGAGGAGAATAAATTTAGTTTTGTATCAAGATGGCAAACCTTTGTGTTTTCAAATTTATTTGCAATAAACTTGTGCTGGGGTCTGCGATGTCTTTTATGTCGTACAGGAAAAAGCAAGGCTGAAGAAGAGAATAGGAGGAATAGGTTCGGATTTAGGCAATTTCTGGAATCTATCATGGTTGGTCAAATCTTTTCGATTACATTTACATTTTTCTTGTGCTTTTTTGTTGAATGGGTAAGTGTTAACTAATGATTTTATTTACTGATAGTGGCTGTAGGTTAGATATGCATTTTATTGCATGGGAAAGGGTTGGGATTTTAGGCTTCTCTGCTGGAGAATATAAGTAGTAACTTTCAGCGCATTAATTTCCCTCAAGGTAGCTAATTCCATATTTTTTTGTGATTATATAGTCTACTGTAAAAGTGCATTAAGCAACAGCTCCTGAAATTAATGCATCGAGAACTATTATGGTAAGTCCACCTTAAGAGATCAAATATAAGGGAACATACTCCCTCTCTAATTCAAACTTTTATAATTCTTATTATTTGATGTGTTAGGCCATAGAAGAGCTTTTTTTGTTCAATCATAGCTTCTGTTGTGTTTCTCGTGGCTGTATTGATATTAGCAATGAACAGTTTGGTTTCTGAAGTTACATTTAATAATCTTGGATTTGACATTAGCATTTGTATCTTCAGTTGTCCAAATGACTCACAGTTTTCTTCCAAAATTGATTCATGGGACAATCTTAAATTTTTTGAACCAAAAATTGGTGGGAAAGTTAATTATAGAAACACAAATCCAAACAATATGATCTTAAAATTTGAGGGCTAGTCCATCAAGACAAGACAAAGGAATATCAATACAATCTAAAATGTTGTGATTCAGAATATCTAAATGGTTCAGACATAAGTTCATTCATTGCTAATGAATAGAAGGAGGACTCATATCTTACCCAGTGTACAATATAAAAATATCAATCCATACCTTTTTAAAGACACAAATACAGGATCGGAATCAGCATTTTAAGTTGGGAACTTGTAATTAAAGCAAGACTAATTGTAGGTTTTTAAGTGATTACCAATTGGCTCGCATGCCAGCTTTCAACAAGTCGGTTCTCAGAAGCTCAACAGGACAACCGCTGGTCTGTTTTTTTGCTATCACGGCCGCAGGAGCGCGCAGTGTGTGGAGAAACAGCTGCTCATCCTTTAGCTTCAGGTATTCCTTCTACAATATAGTTCAGGAACTCATTACACTGATACTAAAGTATACTAACCTATACTAAAGCATTAGCTCGCTAAACCATATAAACAGGGGGGATCACCCCCACATATAAACGATATGGGACTTTGAACATTCTGACCTTCTTTGCAGCTGCATCATCATTGCCATATATTGCACTTCCATCCCTGCACAGGACCATGGCATCCATAAAAATGTTTCCATAGAAGTTAATGTTTCTAATTACATGATTAGTAATTGAATATATTCATTTCATTAATCTTACCACGAGGGCGGCCGGGGGTTCAAGAAACCTGATTTCATTGCAGAGAGGGCATGTTGATTATGAAGTTGGACTTCTATACGGCTGTAGAAGTTGGAGGACTTGAGAGGACACTGGTTTGTGACTTCTGTAGGAGGCCTTACTTGAATCTGTGATGCATGTATAAATGAACTCGATACTTGAATCTGCGACTTCTGTAGGTTCAAGAAACCTCGACGCTCACTGCTTCACCATCCCTGGTGCTCCTATACTTCGAATATCTTGACTTCAGCCACCCCACCGGCGGAGGTGCCGCATTGGAGAGCCCAAAGGCTGGGTGCTCCGTAAAGATCAAAACCCTCAATTTAACCAAACACCCCAATTTTCACCATTCAAACTTAATCAATTATTCCAAGACCCTAACCCTCCTGATTGGAATCTGGAAGCTTCTTCAGGAGGAAACCAATACATGTTATGTGATGCAAGTATAGGAAAATATGAAGCAATCAAGCCTATAGAACTTCTTGGTGAATAGTCAGTGAGGGATAACAGAATTTTAGCATCCTCATCATGAGTTGCATCACGATTAAACCATAATGTGAGGGTAATCCGCTCTCCTTCATTGATGTGCTTAAAATAAAGGCCCACACATTGCCATACTATTAGAAATGGGGTCAGAAAACCTACAGAAGTTGCAAAAATGGATATTTTGTCTCTTCATAAATCTAGTGATTCAAAAATAGGGATTGAAACTCTTTTCTCCGCACAAAAGACTAAATTAACATTTTTAGTTGCTATTTTCCTGTTTTAGGTAAATCTCAAATGGATGCTATGAAAGTTGGACAGCATAAATCAGATCAACTGAGAAGAAACACAAAAGATACCTCACTAACTGAGTGAATATTTTTGTTGTCTTGTTCTCAACAATCCTTCTTTTAGTTGTGAATCAGTGTGCATGGCAAATTGTGAGGCTGCCTCTCCCAGCTTTCCACTTGATGCGGTCTTTTCTGATCTCTGTAGTCTTAACGGCCTCTGTTGGCTATATTCGTGTTCCATTATTCCATATGTTAAAAGTTTTATGCAATAGTTACGAAGGAGATGCCTAATCGACAATATCATAAGAAACATATACTTACGATGGCTGGATTGTATTTTGTGCCAATTGGCCTGTTTGTTGCAGAAGTTGTATTGAACTTTTCTTCCATTGAAGTTACTGGACCTGCAGCAGCAACTATAGCTTTTACTTTAATTGGGTATTGGATGATTTCTTAAGCATCAACAGTAGTATTGACTTACCTGGTTGGATGAAACTCTTGTTAGAGGTAAAGCTCATGCCAACTTTACATTCTGATTTTGGTTGTATGTAATAAAGGTTCTTATTTAATTCTTGGTCTAATATCAAATTTTTTTTCTTCAGGCAGCTATTGGAACATGGTTCTCTTATTGGTGCTACACAACATACATATCAACACCCTACAACATGTATACCTTCTAAAGGCTAATTTCATTTGATCTTTTTTTAAAGAATGTTCATTACTTTCATACTTAGCTAAATCTATGTGCTTAATTATGATCGTCGTATCAAAAAACCAATCTCAACACTATAAGCAGGCCCATGTTTATTATTTGTTTTTGTTTGGTATCAGAAATGCACACCTTCCCTGCTGAGAGTGCATCAGTGCAGACATTGCTAATAAGCTGGGAATTAACCTGAAACATTGAAGAATTTTCAATTATATTCCTGAAAAGGAATTGCGGTATGACTTTCCAAGAACCTTCTAAGTGTGACAGTATTAAGCCAAATTACTTTATAGTTAAACCAAGGGCAATTTATTTAACCATCATAATCATGAGAAAAATAGTCAAATCATCATAAATGAAATATAATAAGCTCATGTGAAATTCACAACTCAAATTCATAGACACACCAACACAGAGCAACCAAGACAAACATATTGAGAAGTATTACCTTGCATATAGTGTCAAAGCCCACATCTGTCTCAACAAACTGATTTTTAAGATCTCCATTCAAAGTAACAGGGACACCAACAACCTGCAAAAACGCATTGAACATTTGAATGAACAGTCAAAGCAATGATAAAAGCGAAACGTGAATATAGCTAATCTGGCATAATAATGTGTAAGAGGCGTAGCATTGCTAAAATAGGGTGACATGCATAATTGAAAGATACAACACCTAATAATTTAACAGTGGATCATAGGGTGGCGTGCATAGTAGGAAGATAAACCGCATAATGATATAACACAATCAGATTCATAGGCACTAAAATAAAAGGAATGCAGTACGCTTTCAAACAGGGACTTTACATTATATACCTTAGTTGGACATTTCCTTTCAGCGAAAGTTTCTGCAAGTTGGGCAGCATCGATGTTTGATGTCACACCTACATGATGAAAATATTCAAAATATTAAGAATATGTAATAGATATTGTATCTTAACACAATCGTTTACAGCATACAAGAAGGATACCCCCAATAATGACAAGAGCATCAAGCTTCAAAGTTGTGCATGCTTCAAGGGCTGCATTCACTTGCTCTGTTGTTCTAATCTGGTCTTTGGTCCGTCCCAGCAAATCATATCCCCCTTTACAACATAAAACAAAATAAGCAAATCCAAGTTTGAAAGTTTTCTTCATAGGTCAAGCAATAATATAAGCCTACAACCAAACGTGCCTTGGTTTTTGTAAGTGGCAAGTATCTCATCAGTAATCTCTAAAGTTTTTTGTGCAAAAAAGCCTTCCGAACCGCCTGGTAATATACAAAGAGAAAATAAATATATTTGTTAGTATTAACATGTAGAAAGTAAAACAAATTTGCTTAAATTCCGGGGAAGTGTGCCAAGGAAAGGGTCAGCTTAAAAGTAAAACAGGAGGGAGAAATTAAAACATAGTATAAGTAATAACCTACTTTCAGATTAAACAAATAAAAGCATAAAAACATAAGTTGGAAATCATCATTCATCAATAAACAAACAAAATTGAGATAAATTATATGATAAGAAACTCCAGCTTCAAAGACTTAAGATGAAAACAGGAACATCTTCAATCTAGTAAACATGATAGACTGCATACCCAAAAATCCAAGTAAAATATTTTTGGGATTGCGAACTTTCGGAGCTTCATGAAGACCCCAAATCATATTTTGTCCTCCAGGGGATTGTCTACCACAGAAAACGATACCAACCCTGAGATGTTTACCAGAACAAAAGGTGAGCATGATATCAATTTTAAGCAAGTCAAAACACATGATCAGTTAAGCATAAAAGTCAAGATGGAACAAAATGAATACATGAAATGAAAAAACAGCCACGGTAGTACCTAACGGCGGGATGTTCAGTTATAATTTGAGCATCAGGGACCTTAGCAGTGGCCGTCAGGAAGTGTGCTAAAGGTTGACCAAATGTGTGAGGAAAATATCTACTTATGGCGTGGACACCTCCAGGATCCGCAGTAGTGGTGGCATCACCAAACTCCACACGAACTGTAGTTCCCTGTAAAATTCAAAGATAAGAGATTGTGAAGAAAGAGAAATTGAAGAAATGATAACATGGAGCACATACAAGCTTGAGTGAGACAAAGTCACAGGAAAAAGCTAATCACGTAGCTTTGAGGGATGCAACAGAACATTTAAATCCAAGCACTGTAAAAATTAACTCAACTGTTCAACTAAGCTAATCACAACCTTAATCTCGAGGTCTCAGATAATCAATGCCAATAATGAAAGAAGATCCAATAAATGTACGATCACATATTTCCTAAATGAACTACGTCTTACCAAATGCCACCTAGCATCACTGGAACAAAATTTTAAACTACAAAAGACCAGCCTTGGACCATAGTTACAGAATTCAACACGAACAACATCATAAAAGGTAAAAACCATGCCACAAACTCTACAACAAAGTTCCTCCTACATCGCCGTCACTTCATTAAAACCAAAACACTAATTGCATCAAAACCGAGGCAACAAACAGAAGAAGACACCGCAAATCCGCAGTTCCAATCCAACAGACGAACTATATTTCCAACTAATTCACCATGCAAAACAATCGCTCCATTGCTCTACTGAAATCTCAAAATTGCTCCATAATCAGACCGGATTACCGGAAAACAACACAGAATCCACGAAGAACAAAGCACAACAAGAGGAATAGATACCTGAAGATGAGGATTGGAAGTAGGATGATCCCACATATTCTATCACGAATTGCAATCACAACATTCACTTCAAATTGACCAATGAACAATCCGCTTGAATCAAGAACCAAATCAATTCAGTAAATTACATGTGCAACATAAAGCACGAATTGCAGTTCAAATCCCTAAATCCAGGATGATCCCAAAAACACAAAGCATGAATTGCAATGACAACGTTCACTTCAAATTGACCAATGAACAATCTGCTTGAATCAAGAATTAACCTTCAGGAAAAAATTAAGATGTGTAGATCGAATCAAATTAAGCAAAAAGAGGGAAATTCATTTTAAAGACAAAAATGGAAGAGACAAAAAATTCAATCATTCTTCTCCAAAACAAGTTCACCGTTGAATCTAATACGACATGAGGAAAAAAAAAAAAGAAACCTATTTAGTTGATAAATGGACAATTGATATTAAAAAACAAGTAAATAACTCATATGCAAAGCACAAAACAATAGCTTAGAATTACTGTACTTTTGTGTAAACAAAATTAGAACAAAATGAAACAAAATTATGGCAAAAAGGAAAATGGACGACGAGAGAAAAAACAAACCTAGAGAAGCAGACATAGAAGAAATAGTCGAGTACGGGCTAACCTAGAGGCACAGAACTGATGAGGCGATCAGAGGTAGCGAGTGGTCCTCAGAGAAAGAGCAGGAGCGGACGGTGAAGACGGAATGGGCGGAGGTGGGGCCGGTCGGAAGAGAACCCACCGTCAGCTCGATAGGATTATAGCATAAGCAATGGCAAATGAGTTAAAGGCCCTGTTTGGCAAAACATCAAAATCGAATCAGCTAATTTGTGACTTAATGTGAGATAAATTAGCTATTTTAAAAATACAAAATAACTTAAAATACAAGACCACTGCCTTAAAACACACATAAGATTACAGAGACTTCTATCTTCTACAATTAACATAAAGATAAGCTTATTGCACTCTGACAATGGATTTTCACAATAAGAAACATATGGAGTTCAGAAGGTAATTAGTAGGATGCAGTTTGAGATAACTACCAATGTCAGCCAATAATTCATACAATGTACAATGCACATCACAACTTCTGCAGCTAAAATTTTAATCTAATACAGATCTCAACATGTTTTACTGTAGTTTTGTGCCTCCAAGCCAAAGATTACACGCAATTGGATACCTGACAGGCGGGTTGGCCAGCACGTTCTGGGTAATCAATTCCACCTGCTCTTAAACTTCCCATTGCCTGCAATTATGTAAACAAATAATTAGATTGGTCTTGCACGCCAACAATTGAGAAGGTTCGCACGATTATCATGTTGGACCAAATTGCATTGATGTTTATATCTAATTGTAACCTCGTTGCGGGAAATACAGAGTTCCTTTTGCGTTAACTTCAAACCTTGTTGAAATTTGGGCGCACGGAATTAATAAAACAAGGCATGAGGAATTAAAAATCACATTGTGGCTAAAAGCAGTTCACAAGCCGTGAAGCCAATAAACCAATGTATGTCAAACTAAATGGGTGTAATCATCCTATATGTGTTACGGTTTTTGCCAATTTCTTCATTTTTTCACCAGAAAAAGACATCAAACCACATAAACCAGTTGATCCCGGGGGGGGCTCCGTATTCGCGAAGGTTTGAGCGTGTGCAGGGGCGAGGGGCGGCGGAAGAGGGAAGGCAACGTCGGGCAGCGGCGGACAGTGTCCAGTCAGGGAGGGCATCAGGCGTAGGGGAGGCGGCGTCGGAAGAGGGATCTGAGTCTGGCAGAGGGCTCCGAGAAATTTCAATTAGGGCTTGCCGACGAACGGAGGCCCGATGAAGAGTAAGGAATAAAAGGGCAGAGCAGCAGCGGAGGACGGCGGAGTCGGGCACGAGCTACGTTTTGAAGAGAGTGTTGTTTCGGAGCAGCAACGGCGGAGGCGAGTACGGAGAACACTGAGAAAGGTTGAGTCCGGCGCGTCGTGTAGATGAAGTGGAAGAAACAGCAGACATCCAAATAAGCGATTGGAGACGGTAAAATTGACAATCCAAGGGTCACCATTGAAATTGAAGCCCAATCGACATCTATACTGGTAACAAGGTAAACATGAGTTTTAAATTTGGCCCGGAAAATCTATGAACAAATAATATTTACTTTTAATGTTTTGGTGTCCACTGTCCAGGACTCCAGTTGATTCATTAAGACAATACATGTATGTATTTCATTGTAGGCTTGAGATCTTATTATTTTCATTGTCTTCTAATGGCTGAATTTTTTTTTTTTATCTGCTTATATTATCCTTTCGCGATTACTCACTTTATTTTGCACTTTTCGGTAGCAATGCCGCTTTCCAATCTAAGGTTATGGATAAATGGTGAATTGCATTCCGTTGGCATGTTGGATCCGAAAGTTTCTGTAGTTATTTATTTCTTGTTATTGTTCAGTTAATCCGATTGAAATTTTGAGCTATTTCTTCAGTTTCGTAGTATAATCTTATGCGGGAAGGTTTCAGCACTTGCAGATTGTTTCATTAGTAAAGATTGATGAGGTTTTACCTGATTTCATAATTATTTTATTCTTCTTTTAGTCTACTTTGGTGTGAGTAATCGTGAATTGTCTCGTGGTAGTTCATTTGGAAATTTTCTTATTAAATATGCATTGGGATAGGTTTGCCCATGTATTTTCTGTGATTCGTTATAAACATCTTTTCAATGATTTTGTATAAGCCCCTGTAAGTTTCACTATATTCCTCGTGCTGATGTGTTTGCGTTGAGTGCCCTTGCTAGAATTGCTTGTTGTGACAGTTGATTCATAGATTGATCTGTAGATAAAAAGATTTTTTTTTTCTTTTTTTTTTCTGCTTAAAATTAGGATTTAGTCCCGAACAATTTTGAAGAGAATGCACACATTTTTGTAGCATGATTAAACGTCGTTTAACCACTATGGATTTCATTTGGTGGATTATGATTGAATATTGAACTAATGTAACTTGGCCTGCATTTCCTAATTCATATTGTTATTCGTTATTTTATTTCTTTCATGCGTGCCATTCATTTTCTAAATTTCCACTGTTGATCGCAACATGCAGATGCTCTTCAGGTCCTTAGTTTGTACTTTGTAGGGTCTGGCATCATAGAATTGGTAGTACGTTACTCAGATCCTTTGGCCATTGGACCTGTTATTCAGGTATGAATGTAAGGGGATGCCAATATTTTTGTTCCATTTGATACACCCAATTTATTATGTTCTGAACATCTTTGTTGTTTTTCAAAATTTTGTATGCCGTACTGCTTAATTTTTCTTTTTATTTCTGGTGCATTCTTCTTTTGCCAGTCTACGTATGTACTTCGATTATGGTTTGTCTTACCAATTAAATGAGTTTCAAATGACATTCCAATAGCATTGAAATGGATTCTTATCCAATCCATTGACTTCATATTTACAAGTAATGTTTTGGACCTCTTCATGCTCTTCATATGCTTCTCTGATGCTTGTGGTTTTTTTTTTACCTATTTTCTTCTGAAAAAACTTCAACTACTGGTTGCCCCTATTTGTTTGTTTGATCAGCTCATGGTATAGATAGAAAATCCCTTAAATTGGTTTGGGGCTGAATTTTTGTTTTGCTCTTACATGTTTAATTATTATACTACATGTAGGAGATAAGACAAAAGCTAACAAAAATGAAGAAGATATATTGTAGTGAAATGATTGCAGTGGTGTGTGTTGGATATGTATAGAAAACCCTACAATCATTGTTATCTTCTCCTTTTTACATCCTCAGCTTGTGTTACATAGAAAGATGTTTTGATTGCATATATTGGCTTACGTCATTCTTGCTCATGAATAATAACTAGCTACTATTATTTGCCTGCGCCAAGGTACAATAATATCTTAGCAATTGTATTTTTCCCATTTTTGATCTGAGCTCATGAATAATATTTTTGGTTGTAGGCATTTATTATTGCTTCAACCGCAACAGAGGAGGAGATGCGAACCTGGTAAATATCTGATGGCAATGCTGTACTCTCTGTTTTGGTTATTTGTAGTATATATCTGTTGCAAATATTATCTGGAGGAAGTTCATTTTACCAAGTATTTGTCAATTGGAAGAACAATAACTTGATATAACGAGTCCATAAACTGTTGACACAAACGAGCATGTTGTGTGGAATGATAGTACTCTCAATTTCAAGTTGTTGAGGAAGGGAATATTAACACACATATATGCTCCCATGGTAAACCTTCATGAGTTGGTAAAGAAGTCATTTTCACAAGCGATCATTTGATAAATCTAATTTTGTCTTCTCTTGTTCTCATATGTTTTTAGACAATTGTCCAAAGCTTAAGGGAATCTGGAGTATTTGAGTCAGTCGTTGCTTCCGCTAAGGGATCTCTGTCAAAAGACAAATTTTTAGCTTCCATTGAAAGCAGCAACACATCCAGGACTGATGCATCATCTGTGCTCAAATCAAGAAAAATGGGCAGAAACCATGAGTCGCAGGCAACAGCCAGAAGAACTCTGGAAACAACACCTGACATATTTCATGAAGTATAATGAAATATATATATATATATATATATATATAATGAGGGGTTCCGTTACGGCGGTTTTGCCTGTGGAACGAAGTTCTTGGAAGAGTTGGGCGATTTCGCTTTTTGGCGAATACAGTGGCTACATATGAGGCGAATTTGAGGTAAGCTATGGCTATCTGGAGCTCTTGCAATTCTCTTCCAAGAGCTTGAAGCAAACTAATACTATATATGAATATGTCGACCCAACCCCATTAGCTTTTAATTTGCTTCCATAGCACAGGTGTATATCATATCATATTACCATATCCCTATTTGCACAAGATTTTTTTATTTAGTGTTGAGCAAACAACTAATTTGATTCATGTTTGATTCTCAGGTGCATGGTGCTAGGTGAAAGGGAGGTAATAATGGTACTTTTATATATGTGGTGGACTGTCTTATAAAGGCAAATGTGCATGACTAATTTCAAATATGAACAAAGGATACTAATAGTATGGCTTGAATTTTATGTTTCATTTGTAAGTGTCTGACTTGGTAAAAGGGGGCATAGTCTTGTTTGGTTTCCGAAAAGCTGAAAGTAAATGAATAGCCTTTGAATTTATTATAATCAAGAGGAATCTTTCTTGCCATTCTTCATCTATAGGCAATAACGAATGAGTTTATAGGAGTTTCAATTTTCTTGAAACAAAGAAGCCTGCTATGATATGCTTGAGTAATTCTCTTCTCCAATTGTATTAGGGTATGACTCCTATGCATTTAGCCTTCATTATTAATTTTATAGGCTTTAGAATGGTGTTCTTTTATTTATATTCATTTGTGTACATGAGAGTCAAGTATGCAACTTTTTATCATAAAGGTTGGGCTTCTGTTGGTGTTAACATGCTCGGAAGCCCTTGCAAAATTGACAGTGAACAGTTCTGTGTGCATATATTAATTTGTTTTGTCAAATATTGCAATTGCCTTTTCTGGATTGAATCTGCACAAAGCAAGCCTCTGGTTGTAAAATGGGTCTAACAAAACCACTACCTTTTTTCAGGTTTCTAGCTGGATGAACTTGACTATAATCGTTGGAATGACCCCCCCTTCATCGTTTCATTAAATTTAGGCTCATATTCAAGTTATCAGATTAAACTAAATCTTGATTTTGCCGGTAGAAAGGATATGCATATTCTGGTGATGATGAAATTTAATTGTGCTTATGCATATTTGTGTTCTAGATGGTTTAAAGTTGGAATAGCTGTACAATGCCGCATATTTCTGTTCATACATGTAACATACTTATCATTTGATGATAGGTTGAGGGGGTACCTGCACTCATACATCAGACAGAAGTCTCGTGGGATGCCACTTTGGATCCTACATCATACTTTAAAGTTGGTCAGGTATCTCATTCTGGCAGATGAAAGATTCATTCACCTCCATAATTGATACTTTGGAAGAAACAAGTGCTGTCGTGATCAATTTATTGGCCAATGAATACACATGTTCACCCCAGACAAATTATCGTAAAGTATGTTATATTGTTCCTCGAATTCTTTGCTGATTTATGTAGTCGGTTGTTATTACTTATGTACTCTTGAGGAGAGAATTGGTTTTCATTTTCATCCTATTTTCTGGGTTTAGGGAGGGTTGATAGGATTAGCGGCAGCAACTGTGGGCTTGGCGTCAGGATCAGCACAGCATCTTGATGTAAGAATGCAACTTGGTTTTGTCTTTTGACAGATGTAGTGTTGCATCCATTCTATTGGCCTTACTTATCTTGATTGCCTTGTCTCGATTATTGACATTTGTTTCTTTTTGTTTTCATATGAGACAGATTGGTAACATTGATAACATTTCAGCACTTGTATACATTTTTGTGTGCATTTATACCTTGATGGAGTTCAGGATCATAAATGGCTATCAGCTATTACTGCTGCAACCATGCTTGTTTCAATTTCCAAGGTTGTTTTAGAATCATCAGTTGGTCAATGAAATTTTTAGATCAAAATAGATTAGTATGAAGTATGAACTTTGGCAGTATGGTTATTTGAGGATTATTTGTTTCAAGGTATCTAAACTGGTGTATTTTTTCTTCTTTCTTTTTTGTACATTTTGTCCAAGGAGACCAAAAATCATATCATAATTTCGTGGTACAAGATGCACTAAAGGTGTTTTGATGCATTTTTTTAGGCCTTTTTGGAATTTATATTTTGTTGTTTTCGATTGGATTGTGTTCGTGATTCCGATTCTCGAGGTTCATTATTGTTCGAAGGGGTTTTAGGTCGGATTATGTTTGGGTGCGTTGACAAAGCACTCTGACTGATATTTGTGGTCCAAACACAGAGAAAGGGGCTAAAAATATGCTTCTATACTCTCTTCTTTTGAGAACCTAAATTGCAATAAATTATGAAGAGCATTAGGTGAATCATTATGGAAATTTCAAGGAGAATATACATTAAGTTGTGTGTGGTTCTTGATTTAGATGAGATAAGTGAACATATATTTAACTTGGAAACTGATTTCCTTTTTCTTGCTTGATGCTCTAGGTTCGGTTTGGATATCATCTGAGCTAAAAGGGTTGAATGATGAATGCGAACACTTTGAAGCTTTCCCACCTGGGCACTTGTATTCAAGTAAAGGTGGAGGTCTCAGAAGGTGGTACAACCCTCCATGGTTCTCTGAGGCCATTCCTTCAACTCCTTATGATCCTTTAGTTCTGAGGCGGGCTTTTGAAAAGTTGAGCTTTTAGACTAATCAATAGAAATATTGCTCAAAATCTTTCCTTTATTTTACTATTAACATATTTTTGTTTGGCAAAAAATCATTTCAGGCTGTTGTTAAGAGGCTGATGACTGATGTCCCTTTTGGAGTTCTTTTATCTGGAGGACTCGATTCATCTCTGGTTGCATCTGTTGCTTCTCGTTACTTGTCAGGTACAAAAGCAGCAAAACAATGGGGGGCGCAGCTTCATTCTTTCTGTGTTGGTCTAAAGGTCTGTTTTTAATCCATCTGGTAATAATATCAAACTTGAATTTGCTTAGTCTAGAAGTTGCAAGCCGACAAATTTTGGCTATTCCTTTTGCAGGGCTCGCCTGATCTGAAAGCTGGAAGAGAAGTTGCGAACTATTTGGGTACTTTGCACCATGAATTCCATTTCACCGTGCAGGTATATAAGATTCTGAATCCTTTCAGCATATTATTGTCATGTTCTTGATCACTTCTTCGAGTGCTTTAATTTATGGTGTATTCCAGGATGGAATTGATGCAATTGAGGATGTCATCTATCATATTGAGACTTATGATGTGACCACAATCAGAGCAAGCACTCCTATGTTCCTGATGTCGCATAAGATGAAATCACTGGGAGTTAAAATGGTCTTGTCTGGTGAGGGATCCGATGAGATCTTTGGTGGCTATCTTTACTTCCACAAGGCACCAAACAAGGAAGAGTTCCACCGTGAAACTTGTCGCAAGGTACAACAAACCAACCACAGGATGCATATGCATTCATTTCTAATGACTTAAAATTAAAACAACTTATAATGGTTTTCATGTGGCTGCAGATTAAGGCTCTTCATCAATACGATTGCCTCTGAGCAAACAAATCTACTTCTGCGTGGGGTTTGGAAGCTCGTGTTCCTTTCCTGGACAAAGAATTCATTAACGTTGCAATGAGCATTGACCCTGAGGGGAAGATGGTAAGAATTCCTACATAAGTGGACACAATGCTGTATCCCTTTGGTCCAGTTTTTCTCTGATATGCTGGTTTCTGTTTCTACATATCAATTACAATTGAGAAAGATAAGAAAATCCCAAATTAAGCTGTAATACCACTGGCCCTGATAGCTACATTCTTCTATTTCTGTCTTGAAGCAATCACAGTGTGGATGACAGTAAGAATCTCATTGACTAAGCTTATATAATTGTTCCAGAAATCATTATAATGCCATATCCATCTAAAGCTTTTGGCCATCAGTATTCATCAAGTTTCCCGCTTGCACATTCAACTCATGTAATTGAAATTTTCATTGGCAGGCTATTTTCTTTATTTTGTGTTGGCTCTTGCAGCTGCTTGTAAGGGTTGGATTTGCTGGTCACATTCTTGTGGTTTCATTGTCATGGGTGAGGATATTCCATCCTCTTATGTGTATAGAGCTTTTTGGGTGTCCATGATAGAAATCTGGGATGCTTACTTCACATGAATTTCTTATGCAGCCTTCCCTAGAATTCTGTTTGTCGCAGCTTTTCTTCTATTGTTATCGTTTCGGTAAGCTTCCTTCCTCATTTTGACAGATTGAACCTTTGGTTTCATATGCATTTAATCTGCATCATATTATCACTCAATATTTTGAATTGTTCTCTACGTTATTTAAATACTCATAGATAGCATTTTCCAGCTGCATATTTAGAATCATGCTGTGCGAAGTTACATTGAGCAACATGCCAAATAGAACTCTCTATATTCCTATTCTGTTGATACTCTCGAGTCTCATGAGGATTATTCAATAAAAACACCATGCATGTATTGATTTCAAGTTGTTGGGGAGACTCCTTTTTAGTGGAATGAATATTCCGTGCATTGTATGTGGTGTTAATTATTTAATGTCTTAGGCATGAACTCTTTCATTAGAACATTGGATTGTCCGTACTTAAACCTTGAAGAGTAGAATTGTTCCCACGAATCTAATTATGTGCAATTTGCAATCGAGGAACGTTTCCTGAGAAATGCTATCATTGTCATGCTGAGACCTGGATATGAAGTAATATCAGTGATGAATCAAAATTGTACAAACTTTTCTTTGGACCTATATGAAATTGTCTTTGAATACTCCAGATAAGTAGACCAACAACAGGTATTGATCATTTACAGGGTCGATCTATGCCATCAGTCAAATGATGATGATGAAGAGGATGGATATAACCCTCAAGAGCTGTTGCTGGATAAGACAGATAAAACTAAGTCCAATGCTCTTTGTGGACGAAGATGTTGTGCCTTTAGGTCTTATATTCATGTAGGAAGCCGCCAAAAAATTGTGATTTTGGTAAGGCTCTATTTGTTTGGCATAAGCTGTTTTGAAAATTTCAACTGACCTTTTACCTTATCGGCTTATCCTGTAACAATACTTTTATCAGGTTACTGTGATAATTTTTGCAATCATGATAATGGCATCCGTGCTCATATGGATTGCAAGGCAGAAGAGCTCTATTGAATCTGCTGTTATTGCTCAGGTGTGTTTTTTATTTTTTCCCTTACTATTTCCATCATCAATTATCACCACATTTTACCTTTAACTATTTTTAGACATGATCAATTGTTCATTTATTCTTCCTTGATAAAACATGGTGCGTTGAAAAGAGTGTAAATGTTTAACCAATTCCTAAAGTCCTACTACAAAGTTTTCTATGAACAACTTATATCCATTGTGATACCAATGTGAATACACTCTGATGATGCAGTTTCAACAAATTGGTAATGTTTTACCATATTGCAGGTGTATGTAGATCTCATTTCTGTAATTGTTCTTTTACTAGGAGGTGCCTTGGCGTTCTATGGTGACTATCTTTCGTTTCTGGAAGAAGAATTCTTTTAGCTTTCTTTGTAGTTGCTTAAACATTGTAGAGGATGCTTCTTCCCTGTCTAAATCCACATGCCTTTTGTTGTTTTACATTACAGTTTTTACTCTAAACATAAAATAGTTTTTGTCTGCCGTGCATTATTATTTTGAATTGGCACCATTTTTCGTTCCTCCTGTGCAACTAAGAAGTACCATTCAGAGGAGTACTGCAGCCTTTGACAAGGAGAAAGCACAAGAAATATTATCAAATCTGTCAGGAGGTGTTGCTGTTTTCAAGGTACATTTATCTCGTTGAGGTTAAATTAGCAGCCATATGACTCTGCCCTGCATTTATTCTTAACTATATTTCTTTCACAGGTTGGAGGGGTTAGTGAAGCAAAAGTTGGAGAACGGAAAGATAGGGTGATAGATGCTCTGAATGCAACTCGGCCTGCTGTGGAAGAGGGCATTTTTCCGGGTAAATATTTTGCTACCTATTTAAATGGAATAGAAACACACCTTTTCCCACCCTTTTTTGGCACACCCAGAAGGGGGCCTGTTGTGCAGTCAGTATCTTTCCACGGATACAAAGTCCTCTCTTCCAGTTCCATTTAATAATTTCTGCTCTTGGAAAATATATGCGGCCAAAAATATGATTTTATTTGGACATTTGGGGTTGGCTTTCTTGCAGGGGGTGGCATTGCTCTTTTGTATGCAACATGAGTTCTTAAACCTACTCCTAGCTGCTTGTGATTATTTTCCATTGAATATTCAGTTGTTGTGATCCATCTCTTTTTATCTTGAATGCACATTACCTGTGCGACAAATTTGCTCAGCTCTTTTGAGATAGTGTAGTTGTGACCTAATTTCGTAGCATGGGTCCTGTGTAGGTGTGTTGTTTCTTTAGTTTCTTCTTCTGTTACTTTGCATTATTTCTGGATTTTGCTTCTTAAATTATATTTTGTTGAGTGGATTTGTTATCTTAGCTAATGAGGTTTTGGTCAGTGCTCACTAACTTGTTGGGTTGAAACTATTTGATTCTTGTTCTGTGATTAGATATAAGGAATATGGATTCTGTCCTATTATGGTATCTAACAATTTTTTCTTTGATTTTATTTCGAATTTCCAATTTGGTGGTTTGGGGTTATGGACAAGGACACCTGTCTCCAAGATGCCACTTCTGTCCACCTATGTTTCTCTCTTTCCGCACCTCTTGGTTTGATTTACAGGAATCCCTATCGGCCGACCCTTTCTGATTTGTCAACTCCTGGACCATCTCCTGTCCAGTTTAGAGCGCTACTACTAGCAAATTCGCCTCCACCGCCGCTTTCACATATTAAGTTTTATACTTTTTAAGGGGTAGGTAATTCATCTTCTTGGATGTACATGCTCTTTTTTTTTTCCCTGGAATGTCCTCCAAAGAAAGTTTGCATAGTGGCGATATATATATATATATATGTGTGTGGGTGTGTTTTACTGTTATTCTACAATTCTAATAACCATAACCGTTTTCTAGGTACGATTTTGATTTTCTCAAACCTGGACACTGTACCAACATTGCTTCAAGACTTGGAGACTGAACTGGCTGACTTACAAGATGCAGCCAAAGAAACAAGTACAATAAAGCAAAATTCGTGGGGAACTTTTGGAAATTTTTTGTCAGTGTCGTCTAAAGGTTGACATTATGTTAGTGTTTGATGATCTTACTGTTAGTGCACTCTTTATTTTGTGATTCATTTTCTGTTTTAAAAGTCTTTCTTTGAGTTGTTCCGTTGAGTGTGAATTAAATGTGGTTTGTTGTGCTGCTTGGTGTTTAATTTTGTTTTTGTGGTGTTGTTTTATGTGGTACTCCGTACTTGTTATTGTTGTGCAGTTTTGCTTTCGATTTTGTTTTGGAGCTCGTTGTTTCGACTGTTGGGACCAGTGGTGTAGATATTTCTGAAAATTTCCGAATTTCATAATTTTATTTATTCAGGAGGTTGATTATTTGGATTTTCCATGAATTTTGTTGGTTTTCTATTTATTACTGTATTTTTTTATTTTTTTTTTTTAATTTTTGCTGCATAGAATTTCAGATCGTGCCCGGAAGATATCAATTTTTTTGGTTGATTGATTTTTCGGTTGCTGTTCCTGTCCTTTGCAGTGAAAACTGAAAAACGATGGAACAATTTAAGAATCAGGAGCTGGAGTACGTTGTTGACGACTACTATGACATGACTGATTTTGAGGACGACGATGTTTTATCACGGAGCAGAAGCAGTAGCAGTTTCAGTTCTGATGATTCTGTGGACTCGGACTTTGAGGACGACTTTGATGTGGTAATTGTTACTTTATACTCCACATGATGTGCAAGTTAATGTTTCCAATGTTTTATGTTGACCGTTAACTGGTGTTGTATGTTTTTTTGCTTCTGTAAACTGAATTAAACTGAATTATTTGTATTGAATAACAGAGCAAGCCCAAAACTGATACATTGGCTATAGAGGCAAGGAACGGCAAAGATATTCAGGGTATTCCATGGGAGAGACTTAATTTCACTAGAGAGAAGTACTGCGAATCCCGTTTGAGGCAATACAAAAACTATGACAATCTCTCGGGTTCCCATGAAGATCTTTCCAAGGTATTTAGGTTGCGTGGGTTGCCCTTCAACAATGAGATTTTTTTTGAGCACTCGTGCTTCTTTATTCTGTGTCTCATAAAAGCTAAGCATGTTTCAGAATGATTTAAAAGTATTTTGTTGCAAAAGCCTAGGAAGTATAAAATATAAATCTATATAACTAATAAACGGTCAATAAAATTAGTAGCGATTATGAGAAGATTGTTATAGGCCTTTGAGAAATGAGAGGATGGTCGTTTGTAGATCTAAGACTTCATATGTGGATCATATGCTCCCGTGTAGGCTTGTACTTTGGAAACTCCTCTGAATAAACCATGTCGTCTACTTACCCTCTACTGGCTAAACCCTAAAGGCCTAAACCCATGCTTTTCTAAGGAGTGTAATTTTCATTGCCCCTATGCTTAGCATTTTGTTTCTGAGGCTCAGCGAAATGCGCTATATAGCATTATTTGTGATTTTTCTGCTGATTTCTCTGAAGAATTTATTATTGGTTGAGCTAAGATTAAAATTCTCTCTTTCTTTGTTTTATTTTTAGTTTTTATTATAGGAGTGCAAAGAAGTGGAGAAAGGCCAGAACTTCTATGATTTTCAATTCAACACCAGACTTGTCAAATCAACGATTGTGCATTTTCAGGTAGAGAGTTACACAATTGATTTTACCTTTCTTAGGGTCATAATTTTTTGAGGAAAAATATATTGATTAAGAGCATAAATCTATTTAATCTGATCATACATCATTTTTTTGTTTTTTCCTTTGAATATTAACTGCAGTGTAGATACATTTCATTTTATTTTGTTGTGGCTTTCATTGGTTCTCTTGTGGTGATGCTTCAACAACCTTTTTTTCTTTTTTCTTTTTTTTTGTGACCAAATCTTCACTACCTTCAAGCATGCGATTGCACTAATGTCCAACATCACACTTCAATATTGCATAAGGCTTGACTTTCCTCCTCACAATGCATCATGGCTTGATTTTGCTTTATTTCTGAACCATTTTTTTGGGCATTTTTGTAGTTGGAAGTATCTCTCTCTGTTTCTGGAATGAAATTAGTGATGGTAATTTAAAAGTTTGGATCCTATGTGTAATTCATCCACCATATAAAGAACTTTTTGCAGACACTATACTTGTTATTAACTTTGATGTCCTAATATTTACTATGCTTCTATATCTGAGCGCATCATTCATTGATGAGGTACGTAGTTCATTGGTGTGAAACTAATTCCTCTATGATGGGGTAAATTTTTTATAACTTTTCTAGCATTTTGGTGTTTTCGCTACTTCGCGTAGTTTGAATCTGATTACTGTATTCTCCCTCTTATACACAGGTGCGTTTGGTGTCAATACTGGAGGATTACAAACTAACAAGAAGTCTCAAGGAGGAGGAAAAGAAGCTAGCCCGGGTAATTTTCATTACATCAAGTCATTCTTTCATAAGAATTGTTTGCTTTTATGTTGTCAAATGATAAAGAGAGGTTTAGGTTTTATATTCTACTATAATGTATAAGAGGCATGGTTGGGGTACTGAATTTGATTTGCAACTACAATTCAGTCCGTTGGATCGAATCTTTATCCAATTTAATTCTACACCGTCGGATAAAAATTCAATTGCCAAATCTGTCCGTTGGATCGAATCTTCCTCTTTATAGCTCAGCTTTTCCATCCAGCTCTCAAATCCCGCTTCCTTCGTCAATCGAGAATATGGGTGAATAGCTTTGTTCGGTCGACTTGGACCTCCTCTATTTTCCGTCTGGTTCCTGCAGCCCTCACCATAGCCAGCATTCCGTCCACCAAGCGACTCCAATCCCTCACGAAATTGCGCCCAGGAGACAGTCTTCGTGGGGTCGGCGGGAGGGGTGGTGGTGGTAGAGGCGATGCTTCGGGTTTGAATTCAATTAGGGCTTCCAATTTGATTAGGGTTCTTTTTCCTGTTTCCTGTCCTGCGGGGCTCGCTTCCGGCGAGCTTCTGCTGGCAACGGCATAAGGTGGGCACAGGGGGCGTTTGTGTTTTTCAAGAAATTAGGGTTCTTTTGGTTATGGTTAATGGTGTGTGGTGTGTCTACTGTGGTAGATAACGAGTTAAGCCTGATTAGACGTTGTTTCGATGATCCTTCATTTTAAGAGGTTGAGATCTTAAGGCATAAAGCTGTAGGAGGTCAACATGGCTGTCGGGTAAAATTTCATTTACATTTTTTTGTTGGCTCATAAATTTGTTGTGCCTGACTCAAAGAAAGTGTGATGGAATGGCCTCTGTTTGAAAATATTCAATGTTCTATACCTCATTCATCATATATTAACATTCTCGTCATTGCTTCCTTGTTACATAATTTAATTATACTGTATGTTGCTTCTCTATTGGTTTAGGCTCTATAGAAACCCGATGTATTTGATTAAGTGATGGTAGTATGGTCCAGGCACTATGATCTTGTTGTGTTCATTCCAATATTGCTTTTGAATTTGTCTTTGTTGCACCCTGCTTACGAATCCCAGCTTTAAAAAAAAAAAAAAAAAATAATTCACATTGTAAAAGTTTAAGTAGTGGTGTTACTACAGCTTCGAATAGTCTGTTCATGAAATCAAAGAGATTCATTGTTTTTCGAAATCACCCAGAGTTGGTTATTTAGTTCTGCTTCAGGTCTGTGCTTCGATTCATCTTACATTTTTATTGTGGTTCTTTTGGAGCGTATACATTTGTTGTTTTGTGTGCATCTGGCAGCTGGTGTGATAGCTTGGAGTGAGTGATAGGCTAAATCCTTGAATTACCTTATTTGCTTGTTTCAACTGAATGACCTTTTCCTGGAAATTTGGTTATTTGGAGACTTTTAAGATCATGCATTCTTTAATTGGTTGTATTTAATACTTCTATTATTTAGCATTCCTATCTCAATTGTTGTAATTTGACTAATTTTTATTGCTTTTTGTTTGTCTTTCAGCCACTATTTGTTCAAACTCCTTCTAATTGGCGATTCCAGTGTTGTCAAGCATTGTCTCCTCATTTGATTCTCTGTAAGCTTGTGATAATGCTTGAGCATAACAGTGCTTTTGGAATGCAACTGCAGCATTCTACTATTCATTTGTGCTGCTATCAATTTTAGAATACTTGCCCTATGCTCATCTCCTGTAGCAATATTTTATTAGTTCTTTGTATAGCATATAATTGTTTGGGGCATCTCCTTTGGTTAGTTGACTCAATTCCTTAATTATTTCTATTGAGGTCATCACTCATGTACCAAATACTTCGCTTAGATTATTTTTATTTGGGTGAGATCCAGGCATTGATTGTCCTTTGTGCTTTTCGTACAAGATGCTTCATACCTTCACAGTTACATCAGTAACAATTGGCGTCAACTTTCTAATACTTGTACTTAAAGATGATTTGTTTTACCTTAGACAGAAATCATTCTAATTATGTTGATACTTGTACAGAAAAATCGAACCGTGGAGCAAGAGGGGACGACTATTAAGCTTCAGATTATAAGTTTCTCTTTCTTTTCATTGAGGATTACTTTAGAAGCTATAGATTTGCCTGATACTTTGTGGAATTATGAAACATTTAGCGTTTTGTGGGCTTGTAGTTGATAATAAATCACAAACTTAGTCTATGCCTTCGACCATTTAATGGGAATTTCATTCCCGAGTTAGCTTTTCTTATGATTGTTAAGATCTTCTCGTTGTCTTCCTGTATATGCTCGGATGGACGTATTCGTTTCTTGTTTGCTTGGGGGTTGGATCATTGGAGTACTTTTTGTTTGTTTGTTTGTTTTTTTTTTTCTTTGGATTCAAGGAAAGTATTTTAGTTTTCGAATATAGGTTTTGGATAAATTATTTTTCGTGTGCAATGTGGGTGATGATCTTTTTGTGGTAATATTATATACTACTTGTAATGAGGATTTTCTGATATTCAGCAAAAATAAGGTAATTACAAGATATATATACACTTCCTAATGGGCCATAGAGAAGCAGCCCAATACACTCTAAACAACCCAACTAACTACACAACATAATTCTAACACTCCCCCTCAAGCTGGAGCATATAAGTTATATGATCCAAGCTTGTTACAAATGTATCGAATACGAGGTCCCCGAAGGGATTTAGTCAGAATATCAGCTAACTGATCATTGGAAGGAATGTAACTCGTAGCGATACATCCAGATAACACTTTCTCGCGGATGTAGTGACAATCTACTTCAATATGTTTAGTTCGTTCATGAAACACTGGATTGGAGGCAATATGTATGGCAGCTTGGTTATCACAAAATAGCTTCATTTGAGACACATCAATGACCTTCAATTCATGGAGCAACTGTTTTACCCAAACTAATTCTTGAGCTGCCAAAGCCATAGCTCGATACTCTGCTTCAGCAGTAGATCGTGACACAACACCTTGCTTTTTGCTCTTCCAAGACACTAGATTACCCCCTACAAAGACGCAATACCCAGAGGTAGACCGCCTATCAGTAGGAGACCCTGCCCAATCAGCATCCGAGTACCCAATCACTTCAGTATGACCATGATTGGTATATAACAGACCATTACCAGGTGATCCCTTAATGTACCTCAAGATACGCATAACTGCAGTCCAATGAGCAGTACATGGAGATTCCAAGAACTGGCTTACCACACTAACAACAAAAGAAATATCTGGCCGAGTGAGTGTAAGGTAGTTAAGCTTACCCACCAATCTCCTATAACTGCTCGCATCAGCAAGAGGCTCCCCCTGACCAGGAAGTAGTTTAGAGTTAGGATCCATTGGAGAATCAACTGGTTTACAATTGGTCATTCCAGTTTCTTCTAAGATATCCAAGGCATATTTTCGTTGAGAAATAACGATTCCACAACTAGATTGTGCAACCTCAATGCCAAGAAAATATTTGAGAGGACCTAAATCTTTAGTTTGAAAGTGCTTGTGGAGATATTCTTTCAATCGAGTAATCCCTTCTAGATCATCCCCAGTGATAACAATATCATCAACGTAGACAAGAAGGAGTATGCACTGGCCCGAAGAATTATGTTGATAAAAAACAGAGTAATCTTTAACACTTCGAGTCAATCCAAATTCTTGTACCACGGAACTAAATCGTCCAAACCAAGCACGTGGAGATTGCTTTAAGCCATATAAAGACCGACGGAGTCTGCAGACCAAATTAGACTCCCCCTGCGCAACAAAACCTGGTGGTTGCGCCATATAAACCTCTTCATGTAGATCGCCATGAAGGAATGCGTTCTTAATATCAAGCTGGTGGAGTGACCATGAATAAGTAGCAGCCAAAGATAAGAACAACCGAACAGAGGGCATTTTAGCAACCGGCGAAAAAGTCTCCGTATAATCCTCACCATAGACCTGTGTAAACCCCTTGGCAACCAATCTTGCCTTAAGGCGATCAACTTGTCCATCAGGGCCAACTTTAACAGCATAAATCCACCTGCAATCAACCACAGACTTGCCCTGAGGCAATGGAACTAACTCCCACGTACCTGAACCATCCAAGGCAGCCATCTCATCTAGCATTGCTTGGCGCCACCCAGGGTGAGAAAGTGCTTCACGAAGAGACTTAGGAAGGGGAACTGAAGACACATTAGATAGAAGAGCACAATAGGAAGGGGAAAGACGGTGATAACTAAGGCAGTTATAAATAGGATGAGGATTACGAGTCGTACGATTACCTTTGCGGAGGGCAAGAGGCTGATCATCAACGGAAGCAGGAATCGCAGACGGAGAAGAGACCGGAGACGAACGTGAGTCATCAGAAGCACCATCCATGTTAGTGGGAGTGGGAATGGTGGAAGGTTTGGGACGGCGACGATAGACCTGCAATGGTTGAGGTTGTGGGGACTCTGAGGGAACATCTAAATCAATAGTTAAAGATGGGATAGGTAAGACATCAGAGACACAAGGAGAAGAGGAATGAGAGTAAAACGGAGTGGACTCGAAAAAAGTGACATCAGCAGAAAAGTAATAACGACGAGTGTCTGGGGAATAACACTTATAGCCCTTTTGAAGGCGAGAATACCCAAGGAAGACACACTTCAGAGACTTAGGAGCAAATTTATCCCGATTTGGAGAGTGATCTTGGACAAAACAGGTACAACCAAAAACCCGAAGAGGTAGATGATAAAGAGGGTCATGAGGAAATAACAATTGATGAGGAATTTTACCTTGAAGAACAGATGAGGGCATGCGATTGATTAAATAACAAGCGGTAAGTACAGCGTCAGCCCAAAAAGACAAAGGAACATGATGATGGATGACAAGTGTGCGAGCAGTTTCAATGAGATGACGATTCTTGCGCTCAGCAACACCATTTTGTTGGGGTGTGTATGCACAAGAAGAATGGTGTAATATCCCATGAGATGAGAGAAAACGGGTCATAGAATCAGAGAAATACTCTGGAGCATTATCACTACGCAACACTTTAATAGGAACCCCAAATTGTGTGTGAATTTCATTATAAAATTCCTCAAAAATTGAGAAAATCTCAGACCGATTTTTCATAAGATAGACCCAAGTACACCGAGAGGAATCATCAACAAACGTAACGAAATAACGAAAACCAAACACAGACTGAGTTCGACTCGGACCCCATATGTCAGAATGAACTAAACCAAAGGGTACATCGACTCTATTATTGACTTGCTTAGGGAACGAAGTACGAGACTGTTTCCCAAGCTGACAGGACTCACAAGAGAAAGACGACAAGTGAGACAAATTGGGGACAAGACTTTGTAACTTGGACAGACACGGGTGGCCCAAACGTTGGTGAAGGAGTTCTGGAGAGATGGTGGATGAGCACACAACGGAAGGAGAGGTGTGAATTGATGGAAGGTGAAGATGGTAAAGCCCATGTAACTCACGTCCGGCGCCAATCACCTGTCCCGTGCTGCGATCCTGGATAGAAAAAGAATCAGCGTCAAATGTGATAGAACAATTTAAGGACTGTGTGAGCTTACTTACAGAAAGAAGACTAAAGGGACAATTAGGAACATATAGGACAGAATCAAGAGACATGTTTGGCAAAGGATGGGCACGACCGATGGCCTTTGCAGAGGCTTGAGAGCCATTAGCCATTGTAACAGAAGGTAAAGGACAAGAAGAATTTAAATGTGAGAAAAGACGAGGGTTACCAGAGACATGATCAGAAGCACCTGAATCAATAACCCAAGGGCTTACGGGGACAGATTGGGAGAAGCAAGCAACACTATTTCCCGAGTGAGCAACCTCGTCAATAGTAGATGGAGATGGCTGCTTTGAGGCTTGGTATGCGAGATAATCTTCGTAATCCTTCCCTGTCAACATTAAAGAATAGTTGCTAGATGTTTTGGGAGAAGTATCTGTGTGAGCAACATTAACATTTGCACGAGGAGATCGGCCATGTAACTTGTAACACCGTTCACGAACATGGCCCAACTTGTTACAATAAGAACAGCGAGGGCGATTGGCGCTATTGCGAAAGCCTCCCTGAGGAATAGTTCCACCTTTGTGGATCTGTGGTGCAGTAGAAAGTAATGCCGATCGATCATTCGGGGATGCTGCTGGTAAGGAGGAAACACGAAGAAGCCGAGAGTACACATCCTCAAGTGTTGGAATCGAAGAGCTAGACAAAAGTTGATCACGAACTGCACTCAAATCAGGTCCCAAAGTAGCTAGGGCACACACCATAAAAAATTTATCTCTTTGGGCAAGTTCGTCAGAGGCATTCTTGCCAGGAGGTAAAACAGAATTAAACTCTGCTTTAATGGATGAGAGTTTACCCAAAAATTCAGGGATAGGCAGGCCGGATTGACGAAGATCCAACAAATTTGATACGGTTGAATAAAGGCGCTGGATATCATTGGTGTAAAGAATTTCTGCCTGTTTCCATAGCTCACAGCAAGTGGTGAAATTAGTAAAAATAGGATGCAGAGAGGGAGCAATGGATTGCCACATAAGACTACACAACAAAGCATCTGCTTTCACCCATGCAGTTTTTTCTTTGTCGTCAATTTGAGCTGCCGAAGTGGTGAGATGATCGGACAAACCTTGTCCCATACACCACATGCGGACAGCCCTTGCCCATGATGAATAATTGATTCCACCCATCAATTTTTCTGTGGCAATAGCCGGAGAGGGTGATAATGTGCCAGAAAAAGACATGCTAGGATTGTAGAGAGCTCGGGAAAAGTCCGAGCAAATTTGAAATCTGAAAGAGCAGATCTGAACAGATCTGAAAGGGCCGGAACTAGCGGCGGCGGCAGGTCAGAGAGGCGGCACGGTGGTGGCTCAGGGAGGCGGCAGTGGTGTGTATGCCGGCGGGAGCTGAGCACAGCAGAGAAACAGGAAGAGATTCACAACTAAAACAGCTGCAAAAACTGTGAAACCCTAATGGCTGACTTTGCCAATGGCGGCGGTGGCGGCGGGCGACGGCGATGGTGGCGGCGGGCGACGGCGATGCTGGCGGCGCAGCCCTGCGAACTCCGGTGAGGCGGCGCGGCGAGTGCAGCAGCAGCGGTGGGCTTCCTCTTCGTGGGGGCGGCGGCGGCGCAGCAGCAGGTCCTGCAAACTCCGGCGAGCGGCGGTGGCGGCTGTTCGAGCGAGGGCGGCGAGCGCAGCAGCGGCGACGGCGAGCGCAGCAGCAGCTCCGGTTCGTGCAGCAGCGGCGACGGCGAGCGCAGCAGCAGCTCCGGTTCGTGCGAGCGCAGCAGCAGCCCTGCGAACTCCGGTGAGGCGGCGCGGCGAGTGCAGCAGCAGCGGTGGGCTTCCTCTTCGTGGGGGCGGCGGCGGCGCAGCAGCAGATCCTGCAAACTCCGGTTCGTGCGAGCAGCGGTGGCGGGCTGTTCGAGCGAGTGCGGCGGCGGCGAGCAGCAAGGAATGGGCAGGCGGCGGCGGGCGGCGCGGCGGCGCGGCGGCGGGCGGCAGTCAGACAAGTTAGGGTTAGGGTTTTTGGATTTTGGGCTCTGATACCATGTAATGAGGATTTTCTGATATTCAGCAAAAATAAGGTAATTACAAGATATATATACACTTCCTAATGGGCCATAGAGAAGCAGCCCAATACACTCTAAACAACCCAACTAACTACACAACATAATTCTAACACTACTTTTTTATTAATATTTTCATTGTTTGAGCTTTGAGGTAAAGGGGGGACATGGAATAATTGTTTGCTGAAGCTTTAGGCTTACTGGTTTGTGCAAATGTAACAAAAGGATTTATGAAGTTGAAGTTGCAGTGTCAGAGTAGAAAGCTTGTATTAAATCGGGGATTAGACTAATTATGCTAATATGTACTGGTCATTAAACCACGTACAGGTTTTGCTCATTCTTTCTGCAGCACAATTTTAGTTTAACTCATTTTCTGTGAATTAATTTATTTCCAGTTATGGTGCCTGACAGAAATATAAGGTTTGGTGGTTTGTTGAGTTTAATTCCTGTTCTCCAGATGGTTCATCCGTCCACTATCACATATTCCCTATATCATTCTTGTATTGATGCAAACAAACTTTTGCTTTTATGTCTCTTTGATTACATTTATGAATTTTGATCCAATGTCTTTATTATTATTATTATTATTTTATTTGTATGATGTTATAAAATAATCTTGAAAGCATTTCTGAAATGTGCATGTGTCAGGCATAAATTCGAATTGTATTTGAATTTATTGAATGATGTTAGAATTTTTGTGCACTTTAAATGGAGGAAAGACTTATTTTTTTTAAGGGAATTTATATTTTCTAGGAAGAGTGTTCGCGAAGGCGCAGAATGACAAAAAAGTAAAAGAAGGAAAAAGAAAAAGCTAAGAACAAGATGTACGAATTGGCACTTGCAATTGGCCGGAAAAAACTAAATAAGTGTAGTAATGTGGAGTTTATGATTACAATGAAGATTCAACAGTAGATTTTGAAGCCCCCGTGATATTCCATACATGTCATTATGTGTGAGTTCTGCGTATTACACTTTAAAGTAATGGATTAACCAACTGAATGACCTTTTCCTGGACATTTGGGCTTGATGGTCTGCTAGCTTGGATATGTAGTTCATTTGATTCCCTTGATTTACGTGTTTCTCCCTAATTTGCAATGATGGATCATATGTGTTGGTCAGACAATTTCTTTGTCTATCCAAAGAGGACTTATATAAACTCCCTAATTTGCATGGATCATATGTTGGTCAGGTGGTTTCTTTATCCATCTAAAGAGAACTTATATAAACTGGTTTCCTGGTGGGGAAGGTGTCCGAATCTTCTGGATCTCTACCACCTGCTTTAGAAAATGGAAATAGGCTTAGGTGTTCTGCAAGGAGTCTGGTGATGAGGTGAGAGGCAGTGTAAAATGAAAATTTTGTACCAAGCTTAACCTATCTTGAAATTGAATACTCAAGTGCTCATGCAATTGTATCCTCCTATAAAACATCTCAGGACAGCGTAGATCAAAAGACTAATGGTGAGTCTCTTGTGGGAAACAATGATTTAAGCCTGGATAGATGTTGTTTGAGTGATCCTTCATTTGAAGAGGTGGAGAGCTGAAGGCAGAAAGCTGTAAGAGGTCAAGATGGCTGTCAGGTAAAATCTCATTTAAATTCATTTTTTCTCTCATAAATTTTGTTGTGCTTGTTGTGACGCAATGTCCTTTTAAATGTTGAAATTTGTGGAATGAATGTTAAAGCAGCTAAGGATGATCATTTTTATTATGTAGCTGTCAAGATAAGTAAGATTACTTTGGATTTTGGATTTCTTATTTTGTGAGCTTCGTTCCTTTTTAGCTTTTAAATTGGGTTAGATACAATGTTTCATTCAATGAATAAGACCTTCGCTAAGTCGCTAACCTTGTTTTCAAACTTGAACTTCTCCAGCAATTAAATGCGTAGAGCTTTGTTTAATGCTAATTTCTGATGAAATTTTCTTTGCCACTTAGAGGCATGTGGCCTTATTAATCTGTTATTTACTTATAAAATATGAATATCAATCATTTATCAAGTAATGTGGGCATGGCAATGAAAAATATTGAATTCAAGCCACAAACCTCTTTTTTTTTTTTAAAAAAAAAAAACACCTGGAGGTTTTGGTATATGACCCCAAGAATCTTAAGTCTCTTTATTGAAGGGGGTCAAGTATACAAGGAATTGAGGCAGCTAGGAGTAAGTAACCAGTGTCTTTTTCAGTACTTGATTGCGAAATGTTGGCTTTGAGCTAATGCATGAAATCCATTGTTGAGAATTCTTCTCATTATTTCTATGTCTGAAAATTTGCAGGCTGCAGTTGTGGAGGGCTCACGAAGTGTCGCCAAGAGATGAAACTATTGCAGATGTCTTAAGGTAGTGATTTTTCATATCATGCATATCCCGTGGTATTGTAATGGTAACATCAACCACCAGTTAATACAGTTGTTGCGTCTTTCTACTCGACTATGTTCTGGACACCTTATGTTTTTTATACTGTATATCTTTTAATCTTGTGATCAATCTTTAAATTTTAAATATGGCCTCTATACTTGTGCACAGGGATATGCTGAGGAAAGACTTGGCAGGGAAGGGGTTGGGCGAACCTCAAGACCTACACTCTGAATTAGGTACTCTATGATTTATAGTCCGCAGTAATCCAATTTTTAATATATTTACTTATTGGTGATTTTTGATGAATTTATCTATTTTCTTTCGGGGCGGTAATTGAATACATAACTGAAGAAGCTATAGTGTAATCCAAAAACATTAGTGTCGTAGCTGTATGCCCCAGCGGAATGGGACCTTCTGTGAGAAGGCTATATGTTCAAGGGAAAGAAATCAATGGTGCTGGTATAAATTCAAGCTTTGCAGTCCATCAGGTCTGTAGCTTCTTTGTGCATCTGTATATTTAAGATTCAGCTTTTTGTGCTTATTGCTTCATATTTCCATATGATTTATGTAAGCAAGTTTTGCATCTTATATAGGATGTTGATGGCCGAGCTATTGATGTTGCCCTTGGATGGTCAGTTGCCCTTGGCTCACTTTCACTTTTGCCACTACTCTTGAGTAGGAGTACAAGAGTGAGATTTTTGGCGAGTGAGGTAAGCATCTCTCACAATTGGTATATGTTTACCAACATGTGGGCTTCTGATTCATCTCACTCACCACTAAATGTTAAGGTATTTTACTTGGCGTTGAATTAGTTACTCATTGACAGTACGTGTTTGTTATCTCTCTATTTTAGAGGTTTTATTATGTTGCTTATGGCATTTATTTTTTAGAGGTTTTATTATGTCGCTTATGGCATTTATTGTGCTTGCTCTTGGATCTTACTCGAGATCAATAGCGTTTTATAAGATCTCCATATATTTTAGTGTCTCAAGATTGCTAATATTCTTTTATTTTCTTTCTTTCTTTTTTGTCCATTTATTCTTTATATGCAGCTATGGTTTCCGCTGTATTATATTTTTAAACAAAATCGTAGCTGTGATGTTGGTCAAACCTCTGTTGTTTGATAACTGCTATGTGTTTTTAATTTGATTTCTAGCTAAGTAAACTCTATTTCTAGCAATTGGAAATTGGAAATTGGAAATTCTAATTGTTTGAAGTAATTGGAAATTCATTCTTCTCCTCAACTTCTATTTCTAACTGCTTGAAGTAATTGGAAATTCATTCTTCAACTCAACTTCCAAATACAACCATCTCAATTCACACATACCTTAGTGATTTCTAGCCAAACCGCTGATATTAATTTTGCTTCTCTGGCCAGTTGTTTGATATTCATTCGCACTAAATCAAACCCTGAATAGAAATCAAATTAATAACTGTTATTTTATTAGTGCGAATTGGCTAGAAATCAAATTACCAGTTAATAACTAAATTGATATCTAAGATGCAGTTATCTATTCTAGAAACCTCTATTAGTGCTTCTTTGGCCAGCTGATATTAGTGAAGTTATCAAATTACCAGTTGTTTGATTTCTAGCCAAACCTCTATTTGACATACCAGTTGTTTGATTTCTAGCCAATTCACACTAAACCTCTGCTATAATTTTCTTATGAATAGAAAGTGACGTTTGTAGGTTCCTTACTTCTTGGTAGTTGGTACTATGTTTGAATTATGCTTTTTTGCCAATGTATCCAGGGTTGTAGTCTTAAAAACAATGAGTTCATTGTTGCTGTTGTCATTTTCACTGGCCATGAGACGAAGGTATGTCCAACTGTTGTAACTAATTTATTAATTTCCCTCTTATTTTCTTGTTGAGTTGTTAATAAGTGTCCAAGCAAGTTGTTTCTCTTTTTGTGTATATTCTTTTCACGAGGACATTTTTTTAAGTTAATAAAGAGCCACCACATACGTATATTGTTTCTTGCTTGTCTGTCACATGAGATTTTGAAGATTCAACAATAGATGTACAATGAAGATTCAACAATAGATTTTCAGGTTATGATGAACTCTATGAAAATCCCTTCCAAAAGAAGCACCTTGGAAAAGAAACTTGACAAGCTTATATTATTTCTTTAATTCTACGTAGTATCAGCTTGTAATTTTTTCCCTATTGTTGTGTCTTTGGAGTTTTACGGTTTTATGTAGAAGTTGAAATCATCTTTAGGTTCTGGAAATTTACCATAGTTGGGGGTTGATAGGTGTTTGAACTTTGAACCAATTGTAGGATTTCATTTCGTAGCAGCACCTACCAATTTCAATTTTTCGATTAGTGAGTGATCTTAATCTATAACTTTAGTGAACTCTTGTTCAGTTCACCCCGCAGTTATGAATACTGGCTTGAAGAAGATGTAAATGTGTGCTGATGATGTTGATCGTAAAGGTATGTTCTGTTGTTCTTTTTTTCAAAGGAAGCAGAAAAGTGGCAAGATATGCAGACTAAGCTTTCATAAGCTAATTTATTCACAAATAGTCAGTCTTTTAGAGAAGTTCCAATCTTTCATCCATGCTATAACATTAAGCTCATTTGGTGGAGAAATGTTGATCATATTTCCATGCCATCATTCTAGGAAGCTGTCCTGTAGTTGGTCTATACTATAGCCGTTCGCATAAAAAAGATATGGAATTAGCTACCTTGACCTATCAAATCAATTGGTTATCTTTAAATCACTTTTATTCACTTACACTTGTTTCTTCTTTTGCTATGGGCAGCTGTACGTGCAAATATGCTGTGCGTAGAACAACGCATTTTACTAGTATATATATATATACTATCTATAAGAGAGTTTCTAAAAAATTTTGCCAAAGAGAATTTCATTCTCAGCCGTCCGATCAGACTCGAATTTGAATCCTGGCCCTTGGTTTCTCATATACACACCTAGCCCTCTTGGATCTACGGGCAATTGTGTATGTTTCGTGGAGTTGATTCCTTCCAGAATTCTCCCTTCCAGAATTCATCGTCCATCGTTCCTTGGATCGCCAGCCCCCTTTCGCCCTGTGCCGCCGCCGCACCTTCCTCCTGCAGCCGCCGACGCCTACTGTTCTCCTTTGTTGTTCCAATCGTGCGCGCTGCTCCTCTTTCTTCTGTTCCAGGACTCGGCTGCCGCGCGCCTCGGTTGCGCCGCTGGTTCGGCCTTCCCTGAGCAGCGACTTCGTACGCCAAGCTCAGCCGTCGCTGCACGCAGCTCCGCCTTCCTGTCCACCCAGCCTGTGCGAACGACGGCCCCCTTCTGATCGTGTCCTCCGTCTGCGACCACATCCGCTCTGCCCTCTCGCCACCACGATTGCTCAACTGTCTTGCTAGCCTGCAACTGTGAGTTTTCCGATCCACAAAAAATATGCGTGATTGTCACATTTTTAGTATTGTGAACCTTGATTTCCGCCCAGTATTCTTCTAATTTCCTTACAACTTTTTGGTGTTTCTGTTGATGGGATTATTTAGGTTTCACTTTTGTGACCTCAATTGGAACAGCTTCTTTATATCTTTGTATTCCCAGTTTTGCTTGTCCGTATTTGTATGTATTCCTTTCAATTTTCCCCCCGTGGATTTTCATTTTGAATTCCTTCCGCTTTGTGTGTGTGTTGCTGAAAATTTGATTAATTTTTTTGGGCTTTTAATTCAAATAAGCTTATACAGCGAGAAATGTTCAAGTATTAATTTGATTATTCATTTCGGCCTTTTGTTTGTACCAATTTTGTCGCCACATCCCCTATTGTAAATCTTGTTAGGCTTGTCTGAAACAAGTATTCATTTCATTACCAAGCCTTTGTTTATTTGCTGGAGTTGTTTGTTTGAGATTGACTTTTTGGCGGTATTTCCTGCATAGGAAAGTTGAGCCCGTTCATGCACCAAGGCAGGGTGCTTCTTTATTGGCGGTGGATATTGGGTTTGGCAGAGGACATATAGCAACTGGCACGTACGTATTAGTTTCCACATATTCATTTCCTACATTTTTTTAATGCACTTCAACCTTTATAATATATTCTAATGCTTATAAATGAATGTGCTAACGATTTTATACATTTTCAAACCATATTTTGTACCGTGTATGCATTTACCATCTTTTGTTATAATGTTATGGGAATAATATATTTGGGGGCTGTTCTGAAAAATTAGCTGAATAATAAATTTGATGTTTGTTGTCAAACATTATTTCGATAGAGTAAATTGTAGTTATATCGTGCCTACATGATACATATTGTATTAATGTGTAGCTACTACCACATTCGAGTGTGCAAAGTGTGGACCATAGTTGTTAAGATCCCGATCCTGATCTTAGGATCTTACGATTTTACGATCACACCTCTCTAAAACGATCCCGATCCTCTTAGGATCTTAAAATTAGTAAGATCCCGATCCTGATAATAGAATCTTACGATCTTATGGTCATACTCCCTCAAACGCTTCTACGATCTTACGATCATACCTTCTTAAACTCATAAATTTTTTGTAGTATTTTATGATTTGTGATCTAAGTAACTTTTTTCCTTTAATTTTAAACTTAAAAATTTGTATTCCTTATGTATGATGTGCATATGTATATATGTGGAAATATTTTATGTTTGATTGTGATGTTTTTGTACGATATTGTATTAATTAACTTGCAAGATTCATAAACACACGAGATAATGCTTTTATTTATTAGTATGCATAATTGAGTTTATCCATTATTGCAATTTCATAAGATCTTAGGATCCCGATTCGATCTTACGATCTCGATCTTGCAAAGAGAAAAACGATCCCATATAGGATCCCGATCTTAACAACCTTGGTGTGGACCATATGATGTTAATTTTTTTGTTGGCCCTCCGAAGACACTTGGGCTTCATTTGTTGTCACTTTTACCAAAAAGGGATTCTGCATTTTATTGAGGTTTACATTTTATCTAATGTACCAAAAATGGATTCTGCAGCACAGTTCCTAAAGATTGCTGTGAAAGTGTTATCCTTATCTTTTCAAGCTGGACTTCATGGTCAAGATTGTCTTGTGGTTTTTTGTAGAGTGTTTTCCCCTAGCTGCGGGCCGATTTCTTATTTTCTTTTATTACAACTGGCTCTGTGAGCTACAACCTAATTATGAAGCTGATACATAAATTTTATTGCAGAGCCATTTTATGGCACTATTTGTTTATATAATAGAGAGAGAAGGGAAAAGCTTTCTGAGGATTTCATATTCCACATACTTACTACCTGCTGAAATGCAAGATGTAAGCAGTTTACACATTTCAGTTTCTTCGTATTTTTGTGCAATATTCATATGGATTGTATTTGTGTTGCTTTATCTTTATTTTTTGTTGATGAAAAATTTATAGTCCCAAAGAGATCCAAGATTTTCTTATTTTAATGTGTTTATTACCAGGCAAGTTCT
>JAOANR010000011.1:40805413-41000861 GCA_030278955.1 Hygrophila difformis
TAATTTCAGGTAAATATACCTATTACTTTGAAAGCAAATTACTATTAAAACCTTTGCAAAGATGGAAGGTCAAGAGCTTGCTTGAGCATGCTATCTTCAACTAATACATCATCATCAGTGCCCTACAATAGTAAATAAAACATGAGGCTGGAGGTTATTTCAAAAAACAAAACCAAGAAAAGCGTACATAATCATCTAAACTATTTTTCAGTACTCATTCTTAGAAAATATTACAACCTAGTATGTAGAATGGAATTCAATAGAGAAAGTTAAGTCCAATTTTGAACTATTTATGTTGTAATCACAACAGGCAGGTAAAATCCAAGTAAAGTTCCTAAATCAATACATAAAAGAGATTTGACAGTTAGAGCTTTTAACAAGAAAAACAGATTAAAAAAATTTAACAAGAAAAAGAAAAGCAGAAGTTTGAATCAACAAACAGAAGACCACTTAAATGACACAAAGTGACAAACATAGATAACTTGCCTCTGCACCTTCTTCATGAACAAATTTCCTGAGAGCAATGCTGGACGGTTCCATGTACACGTGCTGGACCATTGCCATCTACAAAAACAGTTGTTAGACAGCAGAAGTTTCTTCGTTAAATTCTTTGTATATGTGTGATCTTGACATCTCAGACAAACAAATAGCAACTATGCTAAAAAGAAAAAGCATTAAGCCTAGTGTACTAACCCTTAGAGCTCTTATGAATAAGGTCAATGTTCCATCATGCCTAAGGAAGTAATTTCTCAGGAAAGTTGACACATCTTTCCCAACACTAAAGCTTTCACAATTTTTGAGAAAGATAGCTTCAACAATAGCATCCATCCTTTCAGCTGGTGTGCCCAGAGTGAATTCACAAACAGATAAATGCGAGCACACTTTGGAGCATAGAATGTCCCTCAGAACATCAACAGTGGTCGCCACTCCAAGGATTAAAACTATTGGAATTTTCACTACCCATTCCCTATCAAGAGAAAGTTGTTGGTATTTTAGTACAGATTAGATCCACACAGAACAACATTGCAAGCAGTTATACTTGGGAGATCCATAAAAGAAAGTAAACACAACAAATGAATTGAAAGGGGGAGCAATGAATTTCACAATATATAAAAGCAGAAAATGAAACAGATAGCACGAGTCACTCCTATTTGCCATTAGCTTCAAAGCCAAGACTCAAGACTGATGACTATTTACTGTAGACTCAAAACATCGGCAATACCTTAACATAATAATGAAATCGGCCAGGACAGGACCATAGCATCTTTCCACATCATCAATTATCACAACAACTGGCTTCTCGCATTTCTCTTGTTCGGTGTACCAAGAAGCTAAAATCGACATGTCTGGCGCCTATTAGGAAGTCAAGTAACCCAAAAAAATAAAGCAAAACACAAAACAAAACAAAATCAGCTCTAGAATCCATTTTACAACACCGAAAGAGCTTTATCAGCCCTAGCTAACTGCAGATTAGAACAGGTTAGATGCATACATCAATGCCGACCATCAAAAACTGTCTCAATAAAGATTTGAGACAACCGCCGACTCCATTCTTAGCAGAGAAGTCCAATGATGTAAGGTTAGCTGCATGATCAACCAATCATACAGACATAATCGAACTCCGTTTCACACACCAAACTGTGAAAATCAGATGAACAAACTAAAGTAGCAAAGCCAAATAAAAGAACAGAAAAAGTGACAACCATGAAGTCACTGCGCCACCCGAATCCGAAAAATGCACAGGCTCGGAGCAAACACGTCCTCCCCAATCCATATCTACAAAACCAGAAAACCTAAAATCCCCAAAATTCAAGAATAAACAACAATTAACAAAATTCAAGAATAAACCAATAATTAAACCAAAAATCCCCAGAATTCAAGAGCACCAAAGCAACAAGAACACCATGACGACCGGCAGTACATGGAGGGCAGCAGCGAAGGCCACTGCCATTTACAGCGCTATGCGATCCGTTGCTGCCGCCGGCCAGCGACGCGCCACCGCCACACCACAGTGCGGGATGCACCGACGGATCCTGCGGCCCCCGAAGGCCGCCGAATGTAACCCGGGAAGCCCGCTTGCGCGCGGAGAATTCCGCCAGACCCTAACAAGCAATGAGAAAGTAAGGAAAGGAGACGAAGTGAGGAATTAGGGCAAAGGAAACAGAACGACGAAGAAAGCGAAATGAGATGGAAATGTGGGAAGGGAAGACGACGAGAGCAAACTGGGAGACGGCGGCTGCGGACCGAGGGTTTGCAAGCAAGGGGAAAGAAGATTGGGGCGCCTTGTAGGAAAAATCGAAGAAAAGGAAACAGTAAAGGCGAGGAAACCAGAGGCGCTTACCCAGTTAAGGCGGCGCCCGTGTATCTGGCGGCGGCGGCGCTAGGGTTCCGCCTGGCAGTGGGAACGGACCGGAGCGAGAAATTCGTCGTGGGAAATTTAGGACAGAGGAATCGAAGACGAGGGCTTCTCGAAGACAAATGGCCAGGTGAGGAAGGAAATTGAAAAAACGGGTGGAACCCGACCCGTGATTAGAAATGGAGCAATGAATCGGACGGACAGGAATTCAATGGGAAGTCTAATCCAACGGCCAGAATCAAAATTCAGCATGGGGGATTGGGAGCTCTCCCTCTTATAAGATATAATAGATATATTTTATTAATAATTATTTTTTGTCATTATCAAATTTTCATGTTATTCATCCAGCCAAAAGTTTTTTCATGTTATTTAATAAGTTATATTATATCAATTGTATTTTTATTATCAGTTTAATTTTTAAACTTATACCTAGCTAGTCCTTATAAAATTCAATAATTCATTCAGTCTTATGGTGAAAGAAAAATCTTATAAAATAAAACATATTTTTGACAATATTAAATAGTACGAAATACTATTTTATATAGTTTAATAAAATAAATCTTAAATTAATTTTATGCATTAATAAAATATAATTCTTTTTACATGGCCCTTTTTTATTTATCTGTTTTTTGCTCAGGGCCTCTAAAATGTTCGGGACGGCTCTGGTCACAACCGTGACCACGCTCACCCTAGTTGCCATCCACTACCAAACCACCCTCCCCATGTTAGGCCAGAGTGCCATTTTGTCTAGATCCACCACTGCTTATTCCTAATATTAATCATGATCCTATCTATTTAATTTTACAGTAGAGATACAACAATAAATGTTGAATATGTATATTTTTTTTTCTTTTCTTCTTGTTTGTAAATGCCATATAGTATATCCTTCCAAACAACCAAGTAGTACAAATGATTCGAAACTACACGAAAACCAAACCTATTTTTCTGTGCACCACTCAGACTTCAAGAAACCCGCGGTGTCTCTATACTTTTGGCCTCCATCTAATCTGACCATTACTACTATTACACTAACTTAGGAATAAATACTCTCTGATCAACTCTGCAATAATTGATTATAAATCTCACCAGATTTGGTGTGTGTCTGCTACTCTTCTGGAATGAAATGCAAAGAATTCTTCTGCTCTCAGGGCATCTCATCGATTCAATATTCAATTTCCCCTCAACAGTATCCTCACTGCCCAGTCCCCAGTGCCCACTGTCCATATCTTGGGAATTGAATCCAATTTATATTCAATGTATATGTCCTCGATCATTAATTTAGTACATGTACTAGTGTTCAATTAATTTATTTGCATGCAATGTAAGTATGTGTTTGGTTTTGTCCATGAATAATAATACCAATATAATTCTTTTCAGAAAGTAAGTGTTGTTATTTTATTTGACTGTACATTATTAAAATAGGGTTGCAAGGTGACAAAGGGGCTAAGGAGGTGTGTCGTTTAGTTGTTGTAATCCTCAAAATTATCAGTGTTGTATTTAAAACTCGACTGTTTTGACTTTACATGAATCGCAGTTTGTGGGTATCTCAAGATTCTTCTAATGCCATTTAATTGTGTGGCTTTGTGGGGATTTCAATGAGCTCAGGATTTGAATTGCATGTGTTTGATGGGATGTTTGGAAAGAACAACATGAGACAAAAAGTCGCTCACCTTTTTAATTGCTGCTGCTCCTACTACTACTTTATGTAGTACTTAAAATTTACTTCTTTCTTACAAGACAAAATAGGAAAAAATGCCATATATGTCTTTTTTCTTTTCAAAAAATTCAAATTAGTCTTTTTCTATTTTATTACCAAAACAGTCCGCTACAAATACTAATTATGTCCAAATTAGTCCCTTGTTCATTAATTATGCTCCAATTGCTGACGTGGCAAGGGTTTAAATTTAAACCTAACACGTGGGCATAATATTAGTCTTTTTTTCTTTTATATTTTGCCAATTCAGTCATAAACTTTTATTTTGTCCTCTACCCAAATCAATCATTTGTATACTGATTGGTCTCCAACCTTTCAAATTATTTCATTTCAGGCACAAAATCTTAAATTTCTTATTACTACTAATCCACTTATCAAATAAATGTCCAACATACTTACGTAAATAAAATCAATATAAAATGATTGATTTGGGTAGAAGACTAAATAGAACAAAATAAAAATTTTGGACTGAATTGGCAAAAGATAAAAGAAAATGGACTAATATTATGTCCACGTGTCATGTTTAAATTTAAACCCTTGCCACGTCGGTAATTAGAGCATAATTAGTGAACAAGTGACTGATTTGGACATAATTAGCATTTGTAGCGGACTGTTTTGGTAATAAAATAGAAAAATGACTAATTTGAATTTTTTGAAAGGAAAAAAGGACCTATTTGGCATTTTTTCCAGACAAAATATGATCATTTTGAATGGAAATCAGGAAATGTGTGTGTGTATCTTTTTTTTTTAAAAAAAAAGAAAAGAAAAGAAAAAAGGATGTTGTATTTGATTTGAGCCATAAATGGAGTACCATAACTTACTTATTCAATATTAATTCTTAATTACTGAATTGCTTTTTTTTAAGGAAACCTTATGGAGTGACCTAATTTATCCCATGTGGCATTTTCCAATTGGATTAAATTAACCGAGGATAGATTTTTAGTATAATCAATTATTTTTTATTATGGATACATGCGTATATATGAATAAAAAGACATAAATTGAGAACCTATAGAATTCTCAATCACCACCTTTCTCAATTAGGGCTCGTTTGGATTGGCTTTTGAAAAAAGCAGAAGCCAAAAGCAAAAGCAAAAGTGAAAGTCAAAAGCAGAAGCATGTAACTTTTATGTTTGGATGGAATGTTTGAAAAACAGCTTCTTTTTCAAAAGTGTGTTTGGATGTGTAAAAGTGAAAAGTGCTTTTTAAATGTATAAATTACAAAAAAGGACATGCTACTGAATATGATAATAAGATATATTTATAGTGTAATTTATATTAAGTAATGAGGGTATTTAAGTCTTTGCACAATTTACGAAGTGTTTTTCGCTTCTGCTTTTCGGAGAAGCACCCTTTGGCTGTTCTCCCAGAAGCACTTTTGCAACTTTTCGAGGTGCTTCTGCTTTTTTAAAAAAGCCAAACCAAAAGTTTCTTTTTCCCCAAAAGTGCTTTTGGCAGAAGCAAAAGCCAAAAGCACATTGGTAGAAGCCAATCCAAACACCCTTTTAGGGCCCGTTTGGATTGGCTTTTGAAAAAAGCAGAAGCCAAAAGTAGAAGCAGAAGCAGAAGTCAAAAGCAAAATCATGTAATTTTTGTATTTGGATTGAATGTTTGAAAAGCGGCTTTTTCTAAAAAATATGTTTGGATGAATAAAAATAAAAAGTGCTTTTAGAGTGTGGTAATTACCAAAAAGGACATGCTACTTAATATAATAATAAGATATATTTATAGTGTAATTTATATTAAGTAGTAGAGGTATTTAAGTCCTTACACATTTTACGAGGTGCTTTTGACTTCTGCTTTTGGGAGAAGCACCCCAGCCCCCTGGGCTGCTTCTCCCAGAAGCACTTTTTTCGCTTTTCGATGTGCTTTTGCTTTTTCTTAAAAGCCAAAACAAACACCTAATTTCTACTAGAAGTGCTTTTGGCAGAAGCAAAAGCCAAAAACACCTCCCTAGAAGCCAATCCAAACGGGCTCTTAGGGCCCGTTTGGATTGGCTTTTGAAAAAAGCAGAAGCCAAAAGCAGAAGCAGAAGTGAAAGCCAAAAGCAGAAGCAGGTAACTTTTGTGTTTGGATGGAATGTTTGAAAAGCAGCTTTTTTTCAAAAGTGTGTTTGGATGTGTAAAAGTAAAAAGTGCTTTTTAAATGTGTAAATTACCAAAAAGGACATGCTAATTAATATGATAATAGGATATATTTAAAGTGTAATTTATATTAAGTAATGAGGGTATTTAAGTCTTTGCACAATTTACGAAGTGCTTTTGGCTTCTGCTTTTTGGAGAAGCACCCCCTGGGCTGCTTCTCCCAAAAGCACTTTTGCAGCTTTTCGAGGTGCTTCTGCTTTTTTTGAAAAGCCAAACCAAACGTTTATTTTCCACAAAAAGTGCTTTTGGCAGAAGCAAAAGCCAAAAGCACCTTCCCAAAAGCCATTCCAAACACCCTCTTAGGGCCCGTTTGGATTGGCTTTTGAAAAAAGCAGAAGCCAAAAGTAGAAGCAGAAGCAGAAGTCAAAAGCAAAAGCATGTAACTTTTGTGTTTGGATGGAATGCTTGAAAAGCGGCTTTTTTTAAAAATATGTTTGGATGAATAAAAATGAAAAGTGCTTTTGGAATGTGGTAATTACTAAAAAGGACATGCTATTTAATATGATAATAAGATATATTTATAGTGTAATTTATATTAAGTAGTGGGTGTATTTAAGTCTTTGCACATTTTACGAAGTGCTTTTGGCTTCTGCTTTTGGGAGAAGCACCCCCTGGGCTGCTTCTCCCAGAAGCACTTTTTTGGCTTCTCATGGTGCTTTTGCTTTTTTCCAAAAGCCAAAACAAACACCTCTTTTTTATCAGAAGTGCTTTTGACAGAAGTAAAAGCCAAAAGCACTCCCCCAAAAGCCAATCCAAACGGCCTCTTAGGGCCCGTTTGGATTGGCTTTTAAAAAAAGCAGAAGCCAAAAGCAGAAGCAGAAGTGAAAGCCAAAAGCAGAAGCAGCTAACTTTTGTGTTTGGATGGAATGTTTAAAAAGCAGCTTTTTTTCAATAGTGTGTTTGGATGTATAAAAGTGAAAAGTGCTTTTGAAATGTGTAAATTACCAAAAAGGATATGCTATTTATATATGATAGTATATATTTATAGTGTAATTTAAATAAATTAATAGGGGCATTTATGACTCTGCACACATTACTAGGTGCTTTTGGCTTCTGCTTTTCAGAGAAGCACCACCTGGGCTGCTTCTCCCAGAAGCACTTTTGCAGCTTTTCGAGGTGCTTTTGCTTTTTCTAAAAAGCCAAAACAAACACTCTTTTTCCTTCAAAAGTGCTTTTGGCAGAAGCAAAAGCCAAAAGCACTTGGAAAAAAACCAATCCAAACAGGCTCTTAGTCTTTTTGGAGTGAGGTTTAAATTCTGAGTCACTTTCACTTTTCCCATTTATCCTTTTTAAACATTCTATGTGAAGTGGATACGCTATATGGATGAACCAAAAAAAACCTTTTTTTTCCTTTTTGATTTTTATTCACACTCGAGTGTCGATAAGGGTGTGTGAACTAATCCACACAAATTACAAAGAAATAAAGGGGGGGGGATTGAAAAAAAAAACCCATATCGTCCCATAATTTAAAAAAATTCCAAAACCATCCCACAATATCGAATTAGACGAATCCGTCCCATACCATAATCTTCGCCGAACCCGTCCATTAACCTGGTTTTTTCGCTAATCATCGCCGAACCCGTCATAACTACCCTAATCATCGCCGAACCCATCCTCCATCAGAGTAGTTATGAGACGGGTTCGACGATGATTGGCGAAAAGACCGGATTCATGGACGGATTCGGCGATGATTATGGTATGGGACAGATTCGTCTAATTCGATATTTATGGGATGGTTTTGGAAATTAAAAAAACTTATATGTGACTAAATGGGTTTTTTTTTTTTTTTTCAGGGAGGGATAGAAGGTGTTGGGTGGGAAATCGAACCCCCAACTTTAAGATTTGGAGTTATTAGTTGGGGATTGGCTGCTAGCGAACTCCTCATCCTCTAAACTGAAAAAAAAATTAATTAAATGTGAATGTATTTTTTTATTATGTAAACAATTGCTAGGATCATGCCAAGATATCATGAAACAACTTAACTAATCTACTGATCACAAATGTAAATGACATTAACGGACTAATGACTATGTCTGACTATGTCAATGTATAACTAACTATTTCAACAGCCTCCCTCAATCTTAACCTCTGACGACCAGATTAAGATTGCTTGTGAGAGATGAAAAACGTCTGGCTGGCAATGCTTTCGTTAGAATATCTGCCATGCAACTTGATCTTCAGTAGATATAAATCTAATTTCAAGCATATTGTGGGCAACTCGTTCACGGACAAAATCAAAGTCCACTTCCATATGCTTTGCACGGGCATGGAAAATAGGATTAATTGCTGAGAGATATGTAGCTCCAATTATCACACCAGAGGCAAGGTGGTCTAGACTGGAAAATTCCAAGTTCCCGAAGAAGTGACTGAAGCCATATAACTTCTGCAGTAGCATTTGCTAAAGACTTGTATTCCGACTCAGTGCTTGATCTAGATACAGTAGCTTGCTTTCTAGAGCTCCATTAAATCAGGTTTGGACCAAAAAAAATTGCATGGCCTCCTGTAGATCGTCGGTCGTCAAGGTAGCCAGCCCAATTTGCAAAGCTGAAATATTGTGCTCCATGCACATCTCATAACTCAAAAAGTGCGCAGATAAATCATTAAGAGATAGTGGATTTGATCTAGTGGTGACCGATGTCACAATTGGGTCAAATTCTGAATCTAACCCAGCATGTGGGCAATTTATTCGAACGGGGAAAATTTTTGTAGCGTCATCCCACCACAATTCTCTCAAGAAGGGAGGTCCAAGACCAATTTTATCAACGACAAAGGTGGCCAGAGAAAACACCACTTTCTAGTTGTAGACATCGAAAAATTTCATTGCAAACATTTAATTCTTGCACCAAAGGAAACTTGAATCCGACGGTGTATGGTAGAAGCAACGTATAATACCCTAGCTATTACTACTTTAACAAATCAGCTTTCATGCTAGTAGTAGTATATAAAATACTGAAATGAAAATTAATTACAAAATATAACTTTAATTGTAATTTACTCCCTCCGTTTTTTAAGTGTTACTTTTTGACTTTTTTACTGTTCATTATAGCACTTTGACTTCTATTTTGTTATAGTTATAGAAGACAAAATATAACCAAATGAGATCTTATTTGATTCGTCTCATCTTATAGTTTTTAAATATCAAATTTTTTAGAATTTTTACTTGTACCGAATTTGAATTATTAATCGTTTAAAATGTGCATTGACATACGTAGAAATAAGAAGCGTAAGATTTTGAAAAAAAAACAGGGGGAGTATAATTTATGAAATGAAACAACAATTTCCTTACTTAAATGGAATTAAAAAAGATAAAGACTGATCAGTAGTCATTATTCAGTAAAGATTGGCGTAAGTGGGTCTATCACTACAAAATTTCGCGGATTTTGTCACACAGGCATGGGCGGATGTACACCCAAGCATGGTGGGTTAATTGAAATTGACCCACCATTGAAAAATGAAATTAGTAGTTTAGTATTAAGAAATTAATAATATATAGTGTAAAAATTTATTACTACTAGTTTAGTATTAAGAAATTAATAATATAGTGTACAAATTACTAATATACTTAGTCAAATTCAATTAAAATTTAATAGATTTCAGGCTATATACATATATATTTTTTTTACATTTCAGTTTTCTTATCTTATATTAGAGTTCTGGTTTGAATCTTTGCTATATCTCAATTGCTATTACAATTTCAAATTCAAGTTCAAATTGTTCTCCCCTGTTTGGAAATTTTCAATATGAACTTTGCCTAAATTTCATCAACTGTTACTTCAATTTACAAATTCAAGTTTGAGAAAATTCCAATTTGTTTCTTCGCTCTAAATTCTAATTTTTAAGATTTTTTATGAAGGTTAGTATTGATAAGATAAGATGCTATTGTAAAAAAATTCCAAAATATAAGAACTTTTCTAAAACTATTGTAACTATTTTGAGGTAATATTATTTTATTTTTAAATTTTCTTTTACTAACTATATAATAATTATAAATACATTAGTTGTATTAATGATTGATGATTATTGACCCACTATATTATCAATCGTAGATCCGCCAATGCACACATGAGGCGATAAATAAGGTGACGCAATCCGCAATGCGTTGAAATTTTAAAGGACGATATTCGTCTTATTTTTCCCGCAAATTATAGTATACATATATATAATTATTTTCACGAATTTTAGATTAACAAAAAATTTATATTTAGAAATGATAACGAGGTGGGGCTGTAATTATTCTGAGCATTTTTTTAGGTGAATACCATGGTATCCCCAGGCCTCATTGGACCCAAGACTAATCCCTCGAGGATCGGGTGGGCATTGAAGTGTTGCCTCTCCCAAAGCAGAATTCTGCATACACAAAGGCTCGAACCCGAGACCTTTGCTTAAGTTACCAGAGCCCCATACCACTCAGACCAACTGCGTTTGGTATTATTTTGAGCATTTTTAGATGAAGAGAAAGTGTATACTTATTTTAGGACGTTCGGGGATGGTGTCCTAAGACTGGCATTTCTAAATACTACCTCCGTTTCTTTTTAAGTGTGATATTTTTTATCTGCACGTATGCCAATGCACATCTAAACAATTAATAACTTAAATTCGGTATAAATAAAAATTTTAAAATTTGATATTTAAAAACTACAAAATGAGACGAATCCAACAAGATCTCACTTGGCTATATTTTTTCTTGTATAATTATAACAAAAATAGAAATCAAAGTGCTACAATGAACAGTAAAAAAAGTCAAAATGTTACTCCCTCCGTCCCACAATAATGTTCCTATTTCATTTCTGCACACAATCCAATGCACTTTTTAAATTGTTAATATCTCAAAATATATACAAGTAGAAATTATGTAAAATATATATTCTAAAACTATACGATTACACGAATCTAACAAGACCGAACTCGACTATTTTTTTCAAATATATAATTACAATAATATCGAGTCAAAGTTGAACAATGAACAGTGTCAAAAAGTCAAATGGGAACATTATTGTGGGACGAATGGAGTACATTTATTTTAAAACGGAGGGAGTATTTTATATATAAGGATAGATATATAATTTATGCTTGTGCGTGAGTTTATATATATAATTAAGGGTTCGGTTATGGTGCAATTGAAAAATCCGCAGCACATCAAGGCGAAGATCTCAACCGTTCATTTCAAATCTAAGGGTTGTAAATGAAAAAGGGTATAATTGTCATAATGAAATCATAACCCTATATTTAGTATGTTATCATTTCTAATACTTGGTAAATCATATCAAAGATTTGGTAATCGTATCTAATAATATATGGTAACAAATCTATTAATTGATCATTTCAACGATGCTACAAAAAAAAAAATTCTGTGATGCTATCAAAAATATTGCATGAAGAATTCAGCGACCTTGCGTAGCGTAATTCAGCGACACAATCAAGAAGAATTCAACGATGCTACAAAAATACAATTCCGTGGTGCAACAAAAAACAATTCAGTGATGCTATCAAAATAATTCAGGAACACTACCTAGAAGTATCCAGCGACACTGCCTAGTAGAATTCAGCGATACAATCAAGAAGAATTCAGCGATGCTACCAAAATACAATTCTGCGGTGCTACCAAAAACAATTCAGTGATGCTATCAAATATATTTCACCGACAATATGTATAGGAATTCAACGACCATACCTAGAAGAATTCAGCGACACTAGCGAGAAGGATTCAGCGACTATGCAAAGACGAATTCAGCGATGCTACGAAATACAATGCAGCGATAATACCAAAAATAATTCAGCGACATTTTCATGAACAATTCAGCGACTTTATCAAGAACAATTCAGCGATGCTATCAAGAACAATTCAGCGACTTTTCATCAGCAAATTCAGCGACTCAACTATGAACATTTCGGATACGTTTTCATGAACAATTCAACGATTTTATTTAAAAACATTCCAGCTATATCTATGTATAGCAGCATATTAAGTAAATTGGAGGGTAATGTAATATCGATCTTTGAAATGCAGAGAAGAAGAACGGAAGAAGAAGGAAGAAAAAGCACGTTCATTCTCAAATAATATAGCAAATTTACTATTTTAACATTCAAGTTAATCTCAACTGTTGATTTTCAAAATTAATCAATGGTGGGAATCTGCCGCAGCACATCAAGTCAAATGACTTGATCGCACCCTAACCAAAACCTATAATTAATTCATTGAGGTTGAATTTAAATTAACTTATAAAAGATTATTTGTATCCAAAATTAAAGTAATCATATTAGGGGATGGTGACTTAGCCCAAGTGGTTAAGTCTTTCGACTTCTAATGGAAGGTTGGAGGTTCGATTTCCTACATGCCCCCTATCCCTCCCTTTTATTCCCCTTTATAATTTGTGTGGCATGGGCTCCCACCACCCTTTCCTAACCTGTATAGACTGTTTAGAAAGAAAAAAAAAAAATCAAATCAAATTATTTAATATTTTTGGCTATATCACAAAATTGGACACGATAAATGGCCTAATTAAAAGTCAAAATGAGCGCATTTATTGACCAAATTAAAACTAATTATTATCTCGTTTAGAAATGTAGAAATCTAATCCAACATCAGTACTGTTGTAAGTAATTTTTAATCTTGAACTTGCATGATTGCATATATAAAAATTGAGGTTGAATTTGCACTGTTTTGATTATATGTTGATTTCTTTTGTGTTATTATAATCAATATATAAATCATTACATAAACTTTTTTGCAATTTGTGCATTTTAAATGATCATTCGTATTGGCTCTTAGCTTGATCATATGATAATTAATCGCCCCATGACCATGAATAATCACTATTTTGACACCATTATGTGTACTTAAAATATGTACCAAAAAAAAAAAAAACACCTTTATTCAATTCTCATATGATAAGCAGATAAAAGTGTAGTCAACATTTGGTGATTGCGAACACTCGAAGTTGTCATCAACATATACTTTCAATTATTAAAACTACTAAATTTTGGACATGTTTTTTTGGTAAACAGTGACACTCATGTGTCGGCAAAGGTGTGTAGGAGCCCAAACCATACAAATTACAAAGGGGGATAAAGGAGAGGGATAGGGGGCCTGGTGGGGATCGAACCCCCAACCTATTGTTGGTAGACGGAGGACTTGACCACTAGAGTAAGTCCCCACCCCCCACTAAATTTTGGGCGTGTTGAATCTTTTTGCTAATAAAAAATAAATTAATTAATTTAAAAGTCATATAATATGAATATATGTATATTACCAAATGCAGTTGGTCTGAGTGATATGGGGTTTTGATAGTTTAAGCAAAGGTTTCGGATTCAAACCTTTGTGTATGCAGAATTTTGCTTTGGCAGAGGCAACCCTTTAATGCACACCATATCCTCGAGGGATTAATTTTGGACCCAATGTGACCAGAGGATATCCAGTATAAGCCAAAAATATATGAATATGAAACTTTACTTTGGAAAAAGTTCAAATCAATATAAATATATTATGATATGCTTTAAGTTTGTTTTATTAAATTATATCTTGACAATAAATGCAAATTTGGTTGCTTAAGTAATTTTTTTAAGAACGAATTTTTTTTCGATTAGCCGAAGCCGGAATTAAGAACGAATTTGATTTTACATTTATAACACTTAGATACATATGTTTATATTTTGAAGACATATATATTTTAGTTTATCGAATATTTAGATCCTAAACAAATAAACTTCATTAAAAGAATCAATTATAACTAGGTTTGGCAGTACAGGAAATATATGATAAAAATATATTTAGGATTATAATATAGATAAATATAAATATAGATATAGATATTGATATAATTAAATATCGATAGATATAAATGGATTATTGTACGTACAAGTGTTATTATATATTTTTTTTTTAAATTTCCTTATTATATTTATACAAAACGAATAAAACAAATGAAACAAGACAATAAAGTAAAGGTAAAGAAATATACTGTAGACACAAATTGCAATTTGCAAACATATAGTACTAGGATTAGAGCTATTAATAAGCGAGTAGTTTACTAAAACTTTGAGTTAGGCTCCATCGACTTCTTAATAAATGGAATGATGACCTTAATTGATCTCAATTGAGGGATGATGATTTATCCAAGTGGCAGAGTCTCTGTATTCCAATTTTATGGTATGGACTCCATAATCCTTTTTTCTGAATTCGGCTTTACCAAGAATAAATAAATTATGCTGGAATTTTAGGACTTGAGTTCAACCCTACAATCCATTTTAACAGCACTTCTACATAGAAGAGGTACAGGCAAATCACAAAGCACACCAAGAGGAGTTATTACATAAAATCTTAAATAAAAATAGCTCAAACGCATGAAATATGTCTCTATTACTATTCATTAATGTTTTCCCCCTCATCACACCACTTTCAAAATAAAAAACTTTCAATAAAACTCAAATTAACACAAACACAAGCTAAATATCAGTTTTCTAAATATATTCTTTCTTTTTTTTTTCTTTTTTTTTCTTTTTTTTTTTTGGCTGATATGGACGCATGCATAAGTTTCCTTCTCCTTTTTAAATATCTGAAATTTCAATTAATGCAATGAAAATAAGTCCTATGATATTTATATTGGATGGATCAGAACATTTGCCAGAAAAAAATAAAAAATTGTCGTTGTATTGAATTTATAAATATATACTAACGACTATAGGCTATGCACAATACGGGCGGATATTTGCAATCCCATATCCGATCCCGTATCCACTTTTAAATATCAGTATCCATATCCATAATCGTCGGATATCCGCCGGGTAACAAAATTTGAATTCGGATTCGAATATAATCGAATACGGCATCAGATCAGACGAGAATTATCCGTCCCACTTTCACCCCTAACCACAATAATAGTTTCTAAAAAAATACAAAAATGAATACTACTACTAATTATTAATCCTATTCGGGGGAATGAATATGAAATAACCTGTGGTGAAAACAAAAGGCACATGCACCCACAAGTGCAGGAAAATGCTATAAAAATATAGTATATAATAGGATTATCATGTAACAGCGAAACTTTATATTTATTCCCAGAATCAATCGAGTGGTCTATTTCAGGGTGGGCAGCCCCACCACACAAATATACTTCATAAAATAAAATGCAAAATTTAAAAACAAAAATGGGAAAGAAAGAAGTGGATCACGTGTAGGGTTCATATGAATAGTGGAAGGAAAAAAAATTAAAAATAAAATTAAATAGATGGAGATGGACCCAGTGAACTATATCGAGCGTGATCTTCACATGGTACTGTTCATTCTTGTGTCGCTAACATGCCAGAGTTTCAATTCCTGTTAAGATATATAATTATATACGTACATATTTTAAAATTTTAAAATTTTATAGGAAGATTTTGTAATTCTTTTTCGCTTATACATTGTATCTGATAGAAGTATTTTGTAATTGGATTCATACCTATATAACTTAGGCCCGTTATCTAACACTTATTTTCAGGATTTATTATTTATTTTTATTAAAATTGGATCAGATCACATCAGATCAAATTATTATAATAATATAGATAAGATAATATCATATCAGATCAAACCAGACCCGATCAAATTGAATCATATCAGGCCTAGAGAACAGGGCCTTAATGCTCCCTCCATGTTAAAAAAATGTGTCATACTACCTCCGTCTCACTATATTTGTTACGTTTGACTTGGGATACTATTCATTGTTTAATTTTGACTTAAATTTTTATTATAGTTATGCAAGAAAAAATACAGTCAAGTGAAATCTTGTTAGATTTGTTTAATCTTGTAATTTTAGAATATCAAGTTTTTATAACTTTTCATTGTACACAATTAAAATTATTAATCGTTAAAAATGTGTATCGGCATGCGTGTCCGAGATGAATGTAACAATTATATTGAGACAGGGGAAGTATCACTACAAGAAAAATGCCGATTACCGACCGCATTTACCGACCGTCAGTAGACGGGTCGGATTTACCGACCGCAGCGCCGACCGCAACCTGCGGTCGGTAAAAAGTAGCCGTTATGGGCTTAGGCGTGATTAGACGACGCCGCCCCCGACCGAGTCCATGCGGTCGGTAATTACCGACCGCATCACCGACCGGGTGTGCGGTCGGTAAGCTAGGGCAGTATAATTTCGCCCTAAGCGCGAAATCAGCCCCATTCACCCCTCCCTCCCCGTTTTCACCGCGTCGTCCCCACCACCAAATCCGACCAAAGCTTCCCGACCGCCACCACCGGCGATTCCGACCACCCCTCCTCCGACCGGCGTCCTTCTCGACCGAGCCTCCTTTTGTGGCTTCAATTGAGTGCCGCCTCCGCCTATGCTGCCGCCGTCCCCTGCCTCCGCCTCGCACGCCTCGGCTGCCGCCCCCGTCCCTGCTCTAGCCCCCGCCCCCGCCCCCGCCCCTGCTGTAAAACTTGCCGCCACCGTCGTGGAGTGCCGCCCCGCCGGCCCCACCTCCGCCTCCGCACGCTGCTGTCGCCGCCCCTGTCCCTGATTCAGCCACCGGCGCCGCCCCTGCTCCAGCCCCTGCCACCACAGTCCGCCACCACCGCCCCCCAAACGATCGTCGTGAGCCACTGCCCGACAGCCCCTGCAGCCCCATTCGAGCCGAGGTACGTGGATTCAATTTTGGTACTCGATTGGAATAATTGCACATTCGATTCAATGTCATTTGGGTTTTAATATTCAATTTGTTTCTTATTTTTCTTGCCAAATCCAAACGTGGTTGTTGTGTTTTTTTTTTTTTTTTGCTTAATTCGACCGATCCGTATGTAATTGTTATCCTAATGCTCTAAACAACTAAAATTGACTTAGTAGTAACGTTCGAACAATCCTCGAATCATTTGGTACATTTTTTGAGATGTTGTCATCAAAATCCCCAAAAAAATAAAAATGTTTGAGATGTAAAACATCCCGGCAGCAATTTGTTTTGTGCCCGAGCAAACTAAATATTTGGAATCTTCAAATTCTGGTCACATTATTTGATTGCTCTCGTCGAGTAGATGAATTTTCTTATATGATATGCTAAAAATGGAGTTCGTATGCGAAAGTTATGGCCTTTTCAAGTATATGTTATTTTTTGTTATCGTTGGTTTTGGAAATTGGAAGAATGCAAGCGAAAAATTAGTTTAGCATTTCAAATAACAATTTAAATCTTGTAGATTGTTAGTTTAAATTGTTACAAGTGATGTGGATACGGTGAACCGTTCATGGTTGGAATAGTGCACTTGTAGAATTGGGAACTGATAAATTTTATTGTTTATATTTTTTAAAATATAAGTATAGGTATGTAACCAAAAAAAATATGAGTATAGTGAGAACACTGAAATATGGTTTCTTCGTGATATTGAAAAGATTTAATCTTAGGAGTTAATATAAATTTTAAAAGATGCGAATCTCTGCTACTCAATTATAATTGAATGTGCATTACCGGTAAGTGAACAAACCAATAAGTATTTAATAACTACACGTACACCAACTAAACACAAAGAAATACTGAAAATTATTTCCCTTTAGTGGCCTATTGCCATATTTGTAGGTGATGGACTGTAGTTGGATGTACCGCTCCCGTCGGGAAGTTGGAGTACTTACATCCGAATTTAAAGCTGGAGTTGAATCGTTCGTACGTATGTCTCATGGAAACTCAAATGTCGATAGGCCCCAGGGAAAACTTAGGTGTCCGTGTAGACAGTGTAGAAAGAAATGTTACCTACCCGATGCTGACATCAAGTATCATCTACACTGCAATGGATTTGTCCACAACTACGAAAGGTGGACCTGTCACGGAGAGCCACACCAATTTACACGATACTACAGTACCAATGCGGGCAGCTCTTCAGTGTCTGCACAGGAAAATGATTACATACAAATGGTGTGCGATGGAATGGGAATTGGTATTCCCGATACAACACCACCGGATCAGGGTGACGAACCTAGGCCACCTGAAGAACCTAACCCACAAGAGAGCTTGTTCTACCGTATGTTGGCGGCGGCAGACAATGATCTGTGGCCTGGATGCAAGAAAATGACCTTGCTGTCAACAATTGCTAGTTTATTAAACATTAAAGCCGAGCACAACCTTTCGGAGAGGTTCTTCGATACATTGTGCCAGCTCATCATAGATACACTACCCGAGGACAATGCTATGGTTAAGAACTTTTACGAGGCGAAAAAATTACTTGAGGGATTAGGGCTACCTGTTGAGAAAATTGATTGTTTTGTTAAGGGTTGCATGTTATTTTGGCGTGAAGATGCATCATTAGACAAGTACAAGTTCTGTGACGAGCTTCGGTATAGGGAAACAAACTCTAATTCATGGATTGGACGGAAATACATGTTCTATTTCCCACTTAAGAATCGATTAAGAAGGTTGTATGCATCGGAGGCGACAGCGGATCATATGTCCTGGCATGTTGGGCATGAGCATGAGAGGACTGGGGAGATGTGTCATCCTTGCGACTCTATGGCATGGAAGCATTTTGATACAATTCATCCAGAATTTGCAGCAGAGGGACGTAACATTCGATTGGGCTTATGCACGGATGGTTTCCAACCATTTGGTCAGTCGGGGTCCCAATACTCGTGTTGTCCAGTAATTTTAACCCCTTACAATCTCCCACCCGGTATGTGTATGAAAGATGAATACATGTTTCTGACATGCATTATTTCCGGGAAATCAAGTCCGAAACAGGGGATTGATGTCTACTTACAGCCCTTAATAGCAGAGCTATTGAAGTTGTGGGATGTTGGTGTCACAGCATACGACCGCAGGGCGGTCGGTAATTTCCCGACCACAGGGCCGACCGCATGCGGTCGGTAACCTTCGGGTCCAGAAGGTCCTAAACCATTGGGTATCGACCGCGGTACGGTCGGTGATCGGTCGGCAAATTCACCGACCGCATGATCTTTGGTCGGCATCCGATCTCGGACCAGGAGGTTACCGACCGACGCCTCCGGTCGGTGGTGCGGTCGGTAACCTCTGGGACGACCCGCGTCCCTTGTGTACCGACCGCACGTGCGGTCGGTAATCGGCATTTTTCTTGTAGTGTATTTGATTTGGACATCAACACACTTCTTTAGTTCATTACAAGAATTTTTTATTTTAGCAACTGAGAAATTGGTAAAATTTGGTCACTAAAAAAATTGGCGATCGAAATTCTTTAACTACTACGATTTAGAGAATAAATTTGGATTTTGTACTAGTGGTAGTTAATATTTTGAAATATTTACATATAAAATATATATTCTAAAACTATACGATTACATGAATTTAATAAGAATGATTCAACTATTTTTTAAAAATGTATAGTTAAACTTTAATAATAAACAATGTTAAAGGTCAAATAAAACACATTTGTTGGGACGGAAAAATATCAACGTTGTTGAAAAGTATTATATTGTGCGTGAATATCTGACAATTTTGAAGAAGAAGCAAAGTTGTATTTGTCTATTTGTATTGATTTGAATTATTGTAGGCTGACTAATCAAACATATAATCCTATAAATACCATGCGCTCTTAATGAAATGGGGTATGCATTAATTGATTCCACAGACTCTTTCGTCCACTGTCCTCTCTCTATTTTATTGCTCTTCATTCCAATCGTCCTTTGCTATTATATATCTAAATAAATATCATATATATTTACACATACAAGTGATATAAATAAATATTGTCACTAATAGGATATATATATATATATATATATAGTTATAAATTCTACAACACGTTATCAGCACGAGTAGACTCTGCCCGGATTACCAGAATTTGAGAAATGGATGCTGAAAATTCAAAAGTCGGAGATGATATCTGCCTCATTGACAGTGCAACAACTCACAACATTTTGAAAAGAAAAAGCTATTTCTCCAATTTAAAATTGGAAAAGACCGCAGTGAAAACTATAAGCGGTAATGCAAAATGCATAGAAGGCTCCGGTAGAGCTGTTATATTTCTCCCTGAAGGGACAAAAATGGCAATTGAAAATGCATTGCTCTCACGCAAAGCTCGAAGAAATTTACTGAGCTTCAATGATATTCGAAAAAATGGATATCACATTGAAACTTCAAAAGAGGCAGATCACGAGTATCTTTTGATAACTCGAATTGAAAATGGCAAAAAATTTGTGAATGAAAAATTGCCATGTTACTCCTCTGGCTTATACTATACAAAAATATGTGCCGCAGAAATACATAACCCAGTAGGCTTGAAAGCTACTAGTGAATTTATTACCTGGCACGATAGACTTGGGCATCCTGGCAGTGTAATGCTGAGGCGAATTATTGAAAATTCAAATGGTCATACATTGAAAAGACAAATGATATTGAACCCAAATGAGTTCAATTGTGCAGCCTGTTCACAAGGGAAATTGATAACCAGACCATCTCCAGTAAAAGTGGGAATTGAATCCCCTACATTCCTAGAAAGAATTCAAGGCGATATATGTGGACCTATTGATCCACCGTGTGGACCTTTCAAGTACTTTATGGTATTAATTGATGCGTCATCACGCTGGTCACACGTTTGTTTATTATCAACTCGCAATTTGGCATTCGCAAGATTACTTGCACAAATTATAAAATTGCGAGCACAGTTTCCAGATCATCCGATAAATAAAATACGCCTTGATAATGCAGGAGAATATACATCACATGCATTTGATGATTTCTGCATGTCGATTGGAATTACTGTTGAACATCCTGTGCCTCATGTGCACACGCAAAATGGTCTGGCAGAATCATTTATTAAACGATTGCAATTAATTGCAAGACCTTGTTAATGAAATCAAAACTCCCTGTTTCTGCTTGGGGACATGCTATATTGCATGCAGCAACACTTGTGAAAATAAGGCCGACAAGCTGTCATAGCTACTCCCCTACACAAATTGTGTTTGGAAAGAAGCCCAATATATCCCACTTGCGAATTTTTGGGTGTGCGGTTTATGTGCCGATTGCGCCACCACAACGCACAAAAATGGGACCTCAAAGAAGGTTGGGCATATATGTCGGGTATGAATCACCCTCGATTATTAAATATCTTGAGCCAAAAACTGGTGATTTATTTACTGCAAGATTTGCAGACTGTCATTTTGATGAAACTCAATTCCCGACATTAGGGGGAGGAAATGATCAACTGAAAAAGGAAATATCTTGGCAAAGTCCATTTGATTTCCTTGATCCTCGTACAAGGCAATGCGAACTTGAAGTTCAAAGAATTTTGCATTTACAAGGAATTGCAAATCAATTACCCGATGCTTTTAATGATGTTGCTAAAGTCACAAAATCATATATAAATGATGCAGAAAATGCACCGGCTAATATAAATGTCCCAGAAGGGCATATTCCGAGTGCAAATGAACCTACTGCACGCCTAAAACGTAGCAGGCCTTTAGGTTCCAAGGATAAAAATCCACGAAAGAGGAAAATTATCTATATGGGTGATAAATCAATCACCGATGATACTCCCGAAGGAAAATTGATTCAACCCCCGAAAAGGTTGAACCTGAAAATATTCACCCAGAAGAAAATGAAGTTTTTGAAACTTCTTTCAATTATATCAATATTGGGAAATGTTGGAACCGAAAAGAAACAAATATTGATAATGCCTTTGCATACAACGTTGCACTCGATGTAATGGAAAATAACGAGGATCCTGAACCAAGATCAGTTGAAGAATGTCGGAAAAGAAATGATTGGCCAAAATGGAAAGATGCGATTCAGTCTGAACTAGATTCACTGAATAAACGAAAAGTATTCGGCCCTATTGTCCAAACACCAAAAAATGTGAAGCCTATTGGCTACAGATGGGTGTTTGTGAGAAAAAGAAATGAAAATAATGAAATTGCCAAATATAAGGCAAGGCTTGTAGCCCAAGGTTTTTCACAACGACCGGGGATTGATTTTGAGGAAACATATTCCCCAGTTATGGATGGAATAACATTCAGGTATCTATTGAGTCTAGCAGTACGAGAAAATCTCGAAATGAGGCTGATGGATGTTGTTACTGCATATTTATATGGCTCATTGGAAAATGATATTTATATGAAAATACCTGAAGGATTTAAATTACCTGAGTCTTGCAACTCAAAACCCAGAGAAACTTATTCCATCAAACTGCAAAAATCGTTGTATGGGCTCAAGCAATCTGGCCGAATGTGGTACAACCGCCTCAGTGAAAGTTTGATAAAGGAATGCTATACAAATGACCCTATCAACCCTTGTGTATTTATAAAGAAAAATGGGTCAGAATTTGTGATCGTCGCAGTCTATGTTGACGATTTAAATCTAATTGGAACTCCTGAAGAGTTGAAAAAGGCGGTCGAATATCTGAAAAAGGAGTTTGAAATCAAAGATTTCGGGAAAACGAAATTTTGCCTTGGCCTACAAATTGAGCATTTGGAAAAAGGCATATTCGTTCATCAATCAGCTTATACCCAAAAGGTATTAAAGCAATTTCGAATGGATTATGCTCATCCGTTAAATAATCCAATGGTCGTTCGGGCACTTGATCCTGCAAAAGATCCATTTAGGCCAAAAGAAGATAATGAAGAGCAACTTGGCCCAGAAATGCCATATTTAAGCGCAATTGGTGCATTAATGTATCTTGCAAATAGCACGCGACCTGATATCGCGTTTGCAGTCAATTTACTTGCAAGATTTAGTTCTTGCCCTACTCAACGACATTGGAAAGGCATAAAGCACATCTTTCGCTATCTCCAGGGAACCATTGATCTTGGGTTATTTTACCCAAAGGACTCTCGACATGAGTTAATCGGCTATGCCGATGCAGGTTATCTATCAGATCCACATAAAGCCAAATCTCAGACATGCTATGTATTTACTTGTGGCGAAACTGCCATCTCTTGGAGGTCAATGAAGCAGACTCTAACTGCTACTTATTCTAATCATGCCGAGATATTAGCAATCCATGAGGCAAGTCGAGAATGCGTTTGGTTGAGGTTAATGACTCAACATATATTGAAGAGTTGTGGTTTAATAATTGAACCACAAATACCCCCAACAATTTTATTTGAAGATAATTCAGCTTGTATAGCCCAGTTGAAAGGGGTTATATTAAAGGAGATAGAACGAAGCATATTTCACCAAAATTCTTCTACACTCATGACCTTCAAAAGAATGGTGAAATCGATGTGCAACAAATTCGATCAGAAAATAATTTAGCGGATCTATTTACCAAGGCATTGCCGACTGCAACATTCGAGAAGCTCGTGAAGAAAATTGGAATGCGGCGGCTTCGAGATTTAAAATGATGTCCAAATCAGGGGGGCATCGGATACAAGAATATTGTACTCTTTTTCCTTCACTAGGATTTTTTCCACTGGGTTTTTTCCTAGTAATATTTTAACGAGGCATATTCTTTGTATTGACGACATTCAAGGGGGAGTGTTGAAAAGTATTATATTGTGCGTGAATGTCTGACAATTTTGAAGAAGAAGCAAAGTTGTATTTGTCTATTTGTATTGATTTGAATTATTGTAGGCTGACTGATCAAACATATAATCCTATAAATACCATGCGCTCTTAATGAAATGGGGTATGCATTAATTGATTCCACAGACTCTTTCGTCCACTGTCCTCTCTCTATTTTATTGCTCTTCATTCCAATCGTCCTTTGCTATTGTATATCTAAATAAATATCATATATATTTACACATACAAGTGATATATATAAATATTGTCACTAATAGGATATATGTATATAGTTATAAATTCTACAACAAACGTAAATATGTCATATATTTCTCCTTTTAAATATTTTAAATATTCTATAACTAAAATTTGTTCACATTTTTTTTTGTCCCTAAACATGTACGTCAAGTTTTTTTTTCCAAATTAAGTTAATTACACAAAAGGTCCTTAATAAAAGTTGATATAATTTAAACGGTCCTTTTATTTCTAAAAGAAAGAAATTGTACATATCTTTTATTACTCCATTTAATAAGATGTACGGAAATATATTTTTTTTTGCTGAACAGCCTATACAGGCTAGAAAATGAATGGTGAGAGCACATACCATACAAATTACAAAATGATAAAAGGTAGAGATAGGGAGACAGGTGCGGAATTGAACCACTAACCTTCAGGTTGGGAGTCAAGGGACTTGACCAAATGAATCAAATCCACATCCCTAGAAGTACCAAAATGTTGTGCTAATGAGTTAACAATTTTATAATATTCCTCCGTATATTTTATCTCTGTAATTTTTGTAGTATGGATTCTCACCGTTCTTTTAGTCAAGAAGTATTTTAAATTATTTCTTTATATGATAAAAATATGCTTAATTCATGGAAGCAAATAAAGTGGTGGTTTGATGCTAAGTGGAATACTCCCAACAAATAGAATGGAAGTTCAATTTGTGCAAGCCAATAAAACATAGGGACTTAAGATGCAATGTTTAGACTATTATTGGTCTATGATGTCCAAAAAAAATATTCGTTTATTCGGTTCTTGTCAAATTCTTTCAATTGAAGTTAACAGGTCATATGTCATGATATTGGTATTACAGAATTTAAAATGTGGAATTTTGCAAACTCACTTTTTGTTTTATCTATGCGTGTGCTATGGAATTGATAACTCTTTGGGATGACTCATTTTAAGGGACCCATGATTGCGAAAACAACCAAACATGTCCTTCCTTATTCATTCAATTCCCTCACTATTCTTTTCAACTTGTGGGTTTTTGTGCATATATATCACTCTATCTACATAATACTTCTAATAACCAAAAACAGTGTCTCATATAATAAAAATCAATAAAGAAAATCTTCAAGTCCATTTGTACATGATATTGTGCTTCCTTTTTCTATATATATATATATATATATATATATATATATATTCTCATATCCAAAGTTCCACAAATTTAAACTAGACCCTAAATTAAAAAATAAATAAACACATCTTAGCAAACAACAATTAATCCTAAACTGACATAGTAATAGTAACTCCAACAAACAACAATATTAGCATATTTAGTTTGTTCCAACTAGGGGTGTAAATGAGACTGATAGACTCGTGAATTGTTCGAGCTCGACTCGGTCAAAATTCGGTTCAAGCTCGACTCGAAATGGCTCGGTTCGAGCTCGAGCTCGGCTCGTAACACACATGATCTCAAGCCGAGCCAACCACTATTCGGCTCGAAAGCTCGATAATAGGCTCGATTTATTTTTATACATATATTTATTCATTATTAAATATAGAAATTATATAAAATATTAAAAGTATAGTATTATTATTGTTTATATCTTTTAATTTTTAAATTAAAAATATATTATTAATTAAATATATATTTTTAAAATTATTTAAATATGTAGATTAAAATAAATATAATTAAATATATACAATATATTAAATATAATTTCTTTTATAAATTATGTGAGAATGAAAATGATACTAGTTCGAGCTCGGCTCGACTCGGTCAAAGCTCGGTCAATGCTCGGCTCGAAGTAACTCGGTCAACGCTCAGCTCGGTCAAAGCTCGGCTCGAATTCTTATGAGCTCAAGCCGAGCTTACCACTATTCGGGCTCGGCTCGGCTCGTTTACACCCCTAGTTCCAACCAATCCGGTTGGTGTGCAGCCATATGTGTTGTCTACATGTGCAAATATGATGGGAAGACTAATTTATGTGATGTGTGATGATATTTTTGTGATGTCTCATGTCATCACTCAATCACAACATAAACCATCAAGTTCATTTCTATCACCCGAAACATCAAATAAACTGATCCAAACATCACATAAACTATCTTACGCATCACATAAAGTGTGACTGCAAGTGCATCCACCTGCACTGTATCTCATTCCTATTCCAACAGCATCTAATCTAGTAAAAAATAAAGACAACATTAGCAAAGGCAAGCTAAGAATAGCTTGCTGGACACTATTGGGTCCAATTCAATAGTGTTATTCATTATTCAATTGTCATAAACTAGGGTTTGGAATTCAACATTTCTGATTCTTGTTTAATTAGGCTGACATCATAGAAGTAGGTTGGTTAGAGTTTTGCACTGGTGGTCTGTATTGGCCACAACCAAAGCCAATATAATTGAATAGCCCTGCTAAGGAAAGCTGAAAACCCTTTTTTCCACCTGAATGGGAATTGGGAAAGCACACAAAAAATAATAAAAAAGGAAAACAAAAAGGAAAGAGTACTTTGTGTATATATGTACATGTATGTATATGTATATAACGTAAATAATGAAGCAGAAAAATGATTAGTGCCATGATGATGTATAAGAATAGCCCGTGAGTAAGCCAAACCAAAACTGCTTTCAGTCCTTACCACTACCTGACAAATTCCAAATCCCACATTCAGACAAATACTCAAACTCCCCATCGCCGGCTACCCCCCTCCCGGCCCCTTCATTCACATCTTTCCCTTTCTTCTCCCCCCTCCCCCATCCCCACTCCTCAATTCCTAGATTGGAATCCAATTTGCAGCTACTGCTGAGATTTGGGAGAATTTTCTTTTTTTCTAAAAACCCTAATTTTGCCCTAATTTGGGATTTGGAGGGAGATTAGTGCTCGTTATTCAGTCCCAGCATAAGTCCCTTTTGAGGCACGATCCATCTGGATTGATTTATGATATATCCTAATCCCTGCAATTGGTGTGCATGGAAAGAAGAATAATTTCGATCGGGGGAATTTAAAAGATGAAGAGTCCATTTCTGTTCGATTCATTTGCAGAAATTTCCCCCAAAAGTGTGCAGAAAGGCCCCAATTTTTTGAGAGTGTACCGTTTCCCAATGGCTAAGGTACCACTGCTAGTCTAGTCCCTTTCTTTCCTTTCTGTCCCTCTTTTACAATAATGAAAAGTTGAAATAATTCCCCCTATTGCAATTGCAATTTTCACTTTCACCTTCTATGCTCTTTCATTCATTAATCCTACTCCCTTGTTGTCTCAATTATTCACAACTAGTCTGGTGAACCCACCTTAGCCTCAACCCCACCATCACCAACCCCATGATGCAATTCTCTGAGACCTTTCACCAAATCCCCACTTCTGCTTCTTCTGCTTCTAACATGAATAAGAATATTAGTAGTAATGGTAATAGCCAAGGTAGTGTTGTTCGGGCACGGCCCTGGCCGGGCTTCCCGACGCCCAAGTCGATCGGGACCTTTGGGGACGCCAATTGCATGGAGCAACTCCTGGTCCACTGCGCCAACGCCATTGAGACCAATGATGCCACCCTGGCCCAGCAAATACTCTGGGTTCTCAACAACATAGCCCCGCCGGACGGCGACTCCAACCAGCGGCTGGCCTGCGGTTTCCTCCGCGCGCTGATTGCACGCGCCGCCAAGACCGGGAACTGCAAGCTGCTGACGGCCGTGGCGAATGTGCACGCCAACGTCAACGGCGACCTGATGGCCCTGGAGAATCATAAATTCTCGATTATCGAACTGGCGAGCTTCGTCGACCTGACGCCGTGGCACCGGTTCGGGTTCACGGCGGCGAACGCCGCCGTCCTCGAGGCCATGGAAGGGTATTCCGTTGTGCAGATCGTCGATCTCAGCCTGACTCACTGCATGCAGATCCCAACCCTAATCGACTCCATCGCCACCAGATTGGACTCGCCGCCGCTCATCAAGCTCACCGTCGCCGGCGCCATGGAGGATTTCCCGCCGATGCTCGACCTCTCGTACGACGAATTGGGAGCCAAACTTGTCAATTTCGCCCGGTCCAGAAACATCGCCATGGAATTTAGGGTAATCCCTTCCACCTCATCCAACGGTTTCTCCTCCTTAATCGATCACCTCCGAATGCACCAATTAATCCGCGCAGAAACCGGCGAGGCGCTGATAATCAACTGCCACATGATGCTCCATTACATTCCAGAAGAATCCTCCATGGACAACAACAGCAGCACCAACACCAACAGCAACGCCACCTCATTTCGAACCATGTTCCTCAAGTCCCTCCGCGCCTTAAACCCCACACTAGTTGTCCTAATCGATGAGGACGCCGATTTCACATCAAACAATCTGGTGAGCAGGTTAAGGTCGGCGTACAATTACCTGTGGATACCATACGACACGGTCGACACGTTTCTGCCGAGGGGGAGCAATCAGAGGCAGTGGTACGAGGCGGACATATGTTGGAAAATCGAGAATGTGATATCCCACGAAGGGTGCCAGAGAGTGGAGAGGCTGGAGCCGAAGAGCAAATGGGTGCAGAGGATGCGGAACGTCGGGTTCAGAGGGGCGCCGTTCAGCGAGGAGGCGGTGACGGAAGTGAAGAACATGTTGGAGGAGCACGCGGCCGGTTGGGGATTGATGAAGAAGGAGGAGGATGATATTGTCCTGACATGGAAAGGCCATAATGTAGTGTTTGCTACCGCTTGGATACCTCTTTGATCCTTTCGAATATTATGGTACTCATCTTGATCCACTAAAAATCTTATTACATTATCATCGGTTTCGTGTTCGATCGAGTAATTAGCTAGCTAGCGTAGGTTGCTATTTTTCATCGATGACGACTGAGTTCTAGAAATTAACTCAGTTTTGATTTGTAGTACTAGTATGTAAGAGTAATCTTTCTTTTACTCTTTAATCTTCTCTTTTCTTTTTTTTTTTTTTTTCGGCTTAATTAGTGTTGCTTGATTTTGAGGCATGCATTATCTTTTACCTTACCTGGTGACAAAAAACTGTGAGCAACCTTTGTGATGACTGATGATGAACTAAAGCAGCCACATCGTATTTATATATAGAGATAGATATAGAATTCAGGAAGTGCTTTGTGCTTTCGCAAAATGCTATACTAATATGATAGGTAGCTTTGTTAGCTGGTCGTGAGGCTTACCCAAAAAAAAAAATATGATAGGTAGCTTAATGTCGTATGTTACTATATTTGTAGTCAATGATATACAGACGTAGTATAAATATAGTAAGTTTTTCCTATGCAGTATTAAAGATTCCTTCATATATTGTTGTAGTAAAAGGGGCAAAGTCTCGGTACTTGAACAGCTGGCTGAATTTGTTGTGGATTAACAGTATATTGAGTTGGAGAGAATTAAGTTGGATCAAAATGGAACTACCGACCTAGTTAACAACCTTAGACCTTAGTTGTTCAAATCCCACTTTTGGGTGGTTGTTAAGGGAGGTTGGGGTTCAAATCCCACCTCCAACCCACCATGGGGTGCTTGGCGGGAGGACTGGATGTACACATGGGGAGGGGTTAAGGTGCATGACCTGCAGGTCTAGCCCGGGGTAGGGTTATTACACAAAAACTCGTAGATGCTTTACCGACCGCTTTCATCCACTCCAAACTGAGTTAACGACTTCGATTCAACAAGTATACAGCTGTGCAAACAGCTTCCGCCCAAAACTCATTTGGCAAGCCTTTATCTTGAATTTTTTAAATATTGAGAACACATCGGATTTGTTCCTCATAAAATACACCCATGTCATTCTTGAGAAGTCATCTATAAATAAGACAAAATATTTGTTACCTCCATGAGATTCGGTTCTCATTGGTCCACAAATATCCATATGAACCAACTCCAAAACTCTTTCGGCTCGCCATTGAGTTCTTTTGGAAATGGTTTGCGATGTTGCTTGCCAAGTGCACATCCTTCACAAACGCCCTGCTTCTCTTCAATCTGTGGTAACCCATATGTCATTTCTTTTTGTTGAAGCTCTTTGAGTCTACGGAAATTAAATGTCCATACCTCTTGTGCCATAGCCAAGACACAGGGATGCTTTGCACATTGAAAGCCTGACTTCGATCATATTTGAGCTTCAAAGGGAAACTTTGATTGGCTTGCATTTCAATTCTCATCACCAATTTTCCATCATTCTTTTTGTCATAAATAGAACACTCCCGTTCATCAAAGGTAAGTGTATATTTATGTTCAAGAAGTTTCCCGAGACTCAATAAGCTTTGATTTAAATCGGGAACAAAAAGAACATCATGAAAATACTTTGTACCTTCCTTTGTTTGAACTCCAATTGTTCTCAGGCCACATGCTTGAGTGATAGCTCCATTTACCATCTTGACTTCTGTCTTCACAGATTCAGATTCATCTAGGTTAACAAAGTTGGATTTATCACATGACATGTGGTTACTACAACCACTATCAAGATATCATTTTTCACTTCGACAGCCATATGGCAAGCATAAAATAGGCTTCCTTCTTATTGTTTCTCCTCGGTAAATTTTGCTTGTTGATTATTTTTTTAACCTGCAATCCTTCTCTGTGTGCCCCAGTTTCTTGCATTTGGAGCCCTTAGGCTTGTGCTTATACCAACAATCTTTTTCATGATGATTGCCTTTGCCACAATGATTGCAAATTTGTGAACTTGAGGATCCGCTGAATTGATTTCTTCATCGGCCTCCCCCTCAGCTTTGTCGTCCTCCTCTTTGGTTGTTTCTTGAGTATTCTCCATCACTGTTCTTTGTGTTGAGATTTTCTTTTGTCTGGAAGGCACTTTCTATGGAACTTCCGCCGTGTCTTTTGACTCGCCTTGCGTGTGCCTTTAAGGACCCCATCAACTCTTGAGCTCTTAATGTTGTGATGTCTTTTGTCTCTTCAATTATAGACACCATTGAATCGAACATGGGAGTTAAGCTTACAAGCATTTTCTCGACAACTCTACTATCACTAATATCTTCACCAAATGCCTTAATTTCATTGACAATTTTGGTAATTTTAGTGTAGTAGTCTTGAATCTGCTCACTTTCACCCATCTTCAAATTTTCTAGCTCTCTTCTCAAGGTTTGAAGAGTAACATTTCTAACCTTGATATTTCCTTGGAACTCCTTTTGTAGAATATCCCAGGCCTCCTTGGCATAGCTTGCCCTCATAATCTTGGAGAAGATATCTGCACTCACACCTTACTGGATGAGTGAGAGAGCTTTTGCATCTTTTTTTCGATCCTCCTTGAGTGTTCTCAAGTCTGCAGCCGATAGACCTTCTTTGCTTGGTGATTCATCGTAGCTGATCTCGACATACTCCCATTGTTCCTGTGATCTAAACATCGTCTTCATTTTTACACATCAATGGTCATAGTGTTCGTCGGAGAACACCGGGATGAGAGGACCTCCATTGATTTGATTGGCCATACTCTGATCGTAAGCTCTGATACCAATCTGTTAGAGCATAGGTAGTAGAAGTAATAATTGTAGGAAGAATATTTAGATGTGAGGAGAAATGATATTTTTGTATTTGATTGATCTTCCAAATGGACAAGCATCACCTATTTATACTTAAACCCAAATGCATCAACATTTAATAGGTTCATCTAGATACATTCATCATATTAAATCTAATTCATGAATAAAGCTAAAGAGGTAGAACTGAATGCATCTTCTTTACTGTAAGTGAAGATGAATTTAGCTCATACATGAATCAATTATTATTGAGCACATTCATTTCAATAGAGAGAAATAAGTTGGATTAAAATGGAACTACAGACCCTAGTTACGATCGATATGAAGCAACCATATTGATGATGTTGTTCATATGGGTTACTGGAATAGTAGTATATAAAAAGAATTGAGTGAATGAAAACATGCATGTCACTGTCCTAAGCGCAATCAGATTCCGACCGGGAGCAAAAACAAATGAGGCAGAAGTTAACTTAAACCCATCCCAGTCGACGTATAGAATCGAATTGAGCAGACCCATGATGTTCATACACATACACTGCAAATCGTTGGCCAAAATAAACCCTTATTCTGGATTTAAATTTTCTCTATATTGAATAAGAGACAATTTCATCATGCTTATTTCCCTATTCACACTTGGACCTACTAATAATAGTAACTAATTACATTGCTACCAAATGCTTAGTTTTGGGTTAATATGATGCAAATATAAAAGCATCAAGCAATGATAATTGGTACCATTTACTTTACTAGTCCACTAATAATTAATCCCTCTATTTGTTTACACTATTCGCTGTTGAAGATGTATGTATGACGTTATTAAGTGTTTAACTTGTTTAAGTTTTTGAGTATGTAAATTGTCCATTTTATCCTTTATCATTTTCTCATCCACATATAGCATATTGATGATATTTATTACTTCATATGAAGTAAATATTTATCTCAATTTGTAAACAAACAGGGGTTGGGATTTATCCAAGTGGTAACTACCCCAACTCCCAAATCATTAGGTTGGGGTTCGAATCCCCACCCAGTCCCCTAATGGAGTACAAAATTAAAATTAACAAATGGTAGCATGTAATAAAACTAATTCTTCCAAAATGGGCAGCATATAGAAGATCAGAAAAAGGAATTAATCCTAATTCTAACAAAACCACACTTGACTATTTTTCTCCTCTTGTATCAATACAATAAAATTGAGTCAAAATTAAATACTCCCTCCGTTCTTGAAAAATTGTAACATTTCTGTTTTTCACGCAATCCAATACATATTTTTAATGCTTAATATCTCAAATTCTATAAAGGTAAAAATTATGAAAGTTTAATATTATAAAACTACGCGATTGGACGAATCTAACAAGATCTCACTTGACTATGTTTTATCTTATATTACTATGTAAAAAAATTAAATCAAATATATGTGATGAATAGTATAAACTATTCACATGTTACAATTAATAAAAAAACGGAGGGAGTAATAAACAGTGTCAAAAGTCAAATATAGCCACACTTTTAATAGTAGGAAAGGGAGTACTATATACCAAAAAAAAAAGAGGTAATAAACATTTTAGGCCATTACAAGACACCCCTTCCGCTTTTGGGCCATGCAAAAATCAATTTCCAATTTTAGGCCATTAGAAACCATCTTTGACCAAATTAAGATCATTTAGACTTATTTTAACTTTTTCAAACTTCAATTCACCCTACCAACTTTGGTTTATTACATTTTGACCCCATGTTTTAGTTTCTTCATCTCCTTTAGTCCAATAACTGCCCATCATGCTTCCGATAATAAAATTAAGCACTAAACTCCATTTAGTGGGTTTCACCGCCTTGCTGTCGGGTTTCTCAAGCTCCAGGATTTTACGGACTTCCTCCAACCATGCAGCCGCAACCGATGGTTCTTCGATTCTTGTCTCCTTCAGCAGCAAACAGCACAATCCTATTTCGTTTCCTACCTTATGATGTAATAAGGTTTGGGGTAAAGGGTTTTAACTATATATCGGAATATTTGGAATATTTTGAAGCCTGAATTTTATTGAAGAAATGTTAAAAATATTATTCAAACATAATTTCTCCTAATGGAGAAGACAGACACTTAGCTCCTCATGGAGGAAGCAAGACACTTATCCAGATCAATTTCTTTCCAGTCAGTTCCTCTCATTTTCATGAAAGAAATTACTTTTAATAAAATATTGTCTTATAGAAAGTTCAAGAATTTCCTCTGGAAATTTCTATTTTTTATTTCTAAAATTTGGAAATAACTCGTTGGTTTCAAATTAAATGAATCCATTAAATAATAAAATCATCACCATTAAGAGATAAAATATTATAAATAATATAATTAATATGTTATTCAATAAAACCTAGGCTCTGATATCAATTTTCATGCGCTTTGGGTTTCATTTGTATAGAGAATTTTGGAATAGGACAAAAATATATAAAGTCAAACCTTTTGGGGTTTCAAATGAAAAAAAAGGGAAAGTTGTTGGGTTATTAATTAATTTCAAATAGGTCCTTATGGCTTAATTTCATTCAACATGTGTTTTTAATGGCCTAATTCTGGAAATTCAATTAAAAGTGGCCTAAAAGCAGAATAGGCGCATTGTAATGGCCTTTTTTATTTATTTCCCAAAAAAAAAAAAAGGGTGAATTCAAGGTCTTTATAGAAACTCGTCGTCACATTGATGGAGGTCAGGTCAGGTCATGGAGGGCCATTGCCATTTGCATTACACACTTTCTTTTTCAATGGGACGTTTTATTTCCCTTTTGGGCCATGTTTTGGGAGTTGACAAACAAATTGTTGACTGCTGATCTCAGTCCCAAAATTGGTAATGATTGGAAAAGCAGAACAGAACCTTTCCTTTTGGGCAATTCCATCGAAACAACCTAGTTTAAGGGACCATTATTCTCATTAATTACTCGATTCATTTTCATTCACCATTTCTCACTTATCTCTTCAGCAACTCCCGTCTTTGACTCTCTATCAAGACTCTTGCGCAGGCCGTAAGTGATCAACCAGATCAGTTTTCCTTCTCTGGGTTTTCTTTGTTTTTATTTATTTATTTATTTCCCTTATGGGTTGTTGGTTTTTAGTTTGCTGGATTGAATACTGCGTATGGATTTTGGGTTTTCTTTGTTCTATTTATTTATTTATTTATTTTGTCCCTTCTGGGCTGTTGGTTTTTAGTTTGCTGGATTGAATTCTGCGTAGGGATTTATTGAGAAGTCGAAAGGTTCACTTTTGATGAATAATTTAAGGTTTTCCGCATTGTTTTGTGCTATTTCTTGGTTCTTGATTGACAATTCTGTAATCGGGCTTATTTGAATTTTGATTTATGCGAATTGGATGAGGAAGAATTTAATCGATTTAATGTTGGTATTTTAATGTTTTATAAGCATGTGTTATCTCAATTTTGCAGGTCTTTTTTTGCCCATTTGTGAGCTACTCTGCCGATTATGTTTGAGGAATATGACTTCTGATATGAAAATGACGTAAATTTGGGCTTTTAATTTTATTTTGATATTGAATTCAATTGATTGCTCTGTAAAATACCCTTGACTTTCTGCAATTCTGTATTGAACTTTTGATGGAAGCAATGGATTGTGGTGTTAAATTGTCAAATGATCAGCATTGCCTGCGAATTGATACGTTTGGTCTAAAACATCGTATCTTCTGGAGGCTCGGTTGGCAAAAATGCGAAAAAAGTATTTCATACATCTGACTACATATTTAAGCGTCCGTCTTAGCAAATCAGCATTCAATAAATTCTGCATTGGGCTATTGGGGCGCGAGAATCTCGCCGTTCACAATGGCCTAATCTGAGCTATCATAAAAATTGCTTGTACCGACATGTCTTCACTGCCTAAACATGTTAAAGTGCCAAACCGCGTTCCATCGCTTTACAAGGACATGTTATATCTCAGTTGCCTAGGAGAGGGAGGAGAATTCCAAAGTCCAATGACGGGCGAAGTCCACTAAGGAAGTTCCATGGCATGGAAGGTGAAGATTTGGTGATGAAGTTTCGGGAAGAACAGAATGCTATGGAGTTATTATCCTTGGGCAGCAGACTCTGCTTGAAGTCGCATTCGTGGAAGGCTGGATGGATGCTGTCTTCGACCACCTCTTGGAATCCATCTTCGAGCAAATGCAACAACAAGGAAAGGATTATGTCTTGGTTCATCGCATGATTACTACCAATACTTGTTATAACGATTGGCAGAGTTCCCATTTCCGGTTCTTTAAGGAAGAGGTTAGAACAAAGGTGTGGGCAAAGAGGCTTTAATGTCTCAACTGATTGTGCCAAATTACTGAATCATGGTCTGGATCTGCTCATTCAAAGACTACTGAAAATCCTGTTTGGATTTAACCACGTCCAGATCTGAATTTCTAATTAATGGGATGAGGATGCAGACATGTGCACGAATGTCATCTGTGTCGCTAACGGACTTTACAGTTGGTACGCAGTCAAATTTAGGGATACTTGGAGCAGAGTGGCTCATACAGCTTGAGAATGCTTACTTACATGCTTCAGAAGATTATATGGATGGTTAAGTCGTTGTGCAATACATTTTTATCTTATATTGTCGCTAACTAGAGGTGTCAAGACGGGTTGGCGGGGCGACACGGGCCAAGCCCACTCTAGCATACCATTTCTTGGGCTTAGGCGGGCTGGGCCCACGGCGGGTTAGAATAACCTCAGCCCAGACCAACCCACCTGCGGGTTGCGGGCCAGGCGGCCTAGCCCGCGGTTTTTTATTTAATTAATTTTTAATTATATAATAAATTGTATAATATTTTTATTTATCCAAAATTAAATATATTAACTAATTTAAAATTAAATATATTTTTAATAAAATCTAAAATAATTTAGTTTAATTTTGTATAGTTAAATAGCTCATGTCATATAAAGTGAGCTTTAAAATTATTCTAATTTAATTTAGTTAATATAATTCAATTTATAATTTTTTTAATATAAAAAAATTATAAAATTTTTTTTCGCTTGATTAAAAAAAATATTATAAATTGAATTATATTAACTAATATCAAATTAAAATATATGAAATCAAATAATATTCAACTAATCAATATTCTTACAAATACATACTATATTATATAGTTTTTCATAACAAACTTAACAAAAAATTAAATAAATTAAAATTTTGGCTTAGCCCACGGGCTGGCCCGCACCCGCCGCGGGCCAACCCAAGCGACGGCAGGTTTAGGCGGGCTAGCTCCATTTAGGCCTGCTTCCAAACGGGCCTTTATTTATTTAGCCCAACTACCCTTTTGGAAGGCGGAGGCGGGCTGGCCCAACGGGCCAAGCCTATTTTGACAGCTCTATCGCTAACTCACTATAGCACCTCGTCTTCTAACTTTAGATTGTAGTAATATATTTTACTGTGCTGATTAATAATATCGATTTCTCATTGAAAGGTTTTATCCATAAATACAGCTTTCTCTACTTCTACACTGAGGTGCTACTATGTGCGTGGCTTTTCCAACTGCCCCGTGTGCCAAAGAACGCACACAGATTTAATTAGGTAAAAGAAAAGGGAAATACATTCTATTAACTGAATTGTTTTTCATCTCGATAGCAGCATACTTTCATTTCTTTTATTTTGAATTTTTTTTATTCTGATTAAGCTCCGTGCTCCAATGAATTATGATTAATGCTCTGATTAGTTTGTCATTCATGAAACTTGGTATTACATTCCTGGGAAACTTGGTTTATTTCATTCCATTACATCTCATGTCTATGTTCATTTGTTATTCTTTACAGTTTTGTCGAATGCGTTTAACTATTACATATGTAGAAGGTGTTTTTGTCTCTGGAATTTTCGATTAAGTGAGTCGTGACTAATATGCTGACCCATTCACTACCACGGTCAAGTCGGGATTGAGTTGTCTGCAGCTCAAAGTATCATTATAAAATTGCCTGAATTCAACTGTTATTGTCTTTAAATGTACTTCTATATGAGGCCATTGCTCAAATGTGAGCTGTTTTTGACTTTAATTTTCTACTCAATATAATATCAACGGATACACTTGTTATTCATTCTCTGGTAAGTGAGTTGTTAACCATTGGGATACGCACTTAGTTAGTTACCAAAATATAATGAGCATCTGTTATTATAAGCATTTGCACATAATTTGAACTTATGGTCATGTCACAGAGATTACAAACGACATTTTTGTTAAACACATTCAAGAACATGAAATGAAGTGAATAAAAGAAATTGAAGAAAAGGATTAAACATACAAGTGCAGAATTCACAACAGGAGGAACACTTAATTAAATTAATTAAATGCCCCGCAGTCAATACGGATATTCCCATTGGTCCCGGTCTTGACTCCAACCCGACCCAACTTGGTCATGGCTTGGGCAAATGCTGCGTTGAAGGCGGTTCGATCACTGGCCCATTTACTAACAAGTGCATTGGATCGTGTATCCGTGTAGAGGATCTGGTCGGAAGTGAAGAGTCCCTTGCCCTGTACAAGGTTCTGGAAGTAGGCATTGTCGAACGTTGTTGGGGTGGTCGGGTCCATATTGATGGCTATCAACGGGTCCACATTTTGCGGGCACATCGCTTGCAGATCCTTGGCGTATTGTGGGTTCAATGTCGGGTCGACTTGGCTTGTCGAGCTGAAGTTGTAAATTCGGTTTGCGAATTTGCTGCAGTGAGAAAATCCTACTGTATGGCAAGCTGCATCAAAGTCACACATAAAACAATTATGGCGGCTTTTGTTTCATTCCTTCACCAAAAATTAAAAACTAGTACATACAAAAATGTTGACTTTGGCTTTCGTCTCACCAGAAAATTACCAAACAAATTCGAAAAAATTATTACCAGAGAGGGCAATCATGTCGGTCTGATTTAGGCCTTTGGAAGAAAATAAGGTATTTAGCTGATCCAAATTGAAGGTAGGCTGTGGCAGATTTCCAGTGACACTTGAAGCTGTAGAACTTAATCCATCCAGCCTTCCTAATTCGACTGCATACGATGGCCCTCCAGCCTATACTATTATACAGTATGTATTTAGAATAAAAAAAGATGATCATTGAAAAATAATTATTGGAGATTGGATAGATACTAACGAGGACAACGACGTCGCGAGCTGCTATTGCCAGAATGTCTGCACAGGAGACCTTATTCTTGCATTGGGGGACGGCGTCCACAGCTGCCTTGGCCTTGATCACGGTGTCAAATCCGTCGCCGGCTAGGGATAAGTTGTCCGGATGATCCTTCTCTGCTGTATTCGTCGATGTTGATGCAACTATCACCGATGCATCGCAACCCTACACAACAAATCAAAATATTCATTGTCGTTGAGATGGATTTGGTTTGGGAGCTGAATTAGTACTGAAGTGCTGAAGGGTGTGTTGTATGTGCTGGAGTGCTTACAGTCCAAACTATAGAGATTCATGGATGGGAGGCTCACACCTAAAACCAATTGGTGATAGGTAGAGTTGTTCTCGACCATATAAGATAGTAAGGGGAATCATTATAACCGAGGTGGGATACCCCAACACAAACACCATTAAATATTTTTCAGCACACATCATTAACACTCACACCTCATTGGGCCAGCACGCCAGCATCCGCTGAATGTCACATATTCAACACACTATCCAAACCCAGCAAGAGCACAGTACTTTCAATGAGACTAGTAGTACCTGAACAAAGCAATCGTGGAAGAAGAGACGGACAACGGCGGGGACAGTGACAAAGGTCTGATTGAACTTGGTCTGGACGACTCCTCGGACAATTTTCTCGACGTTGGGACAAATGTTGGCGTAGTAATTCAGTTTGAGCTGAGCCGAGGCAGAAGAAGCCAGCACGATAAAGCAGAGGAACAGCGGCAATAAAGTTGTCCGAAAATTCGATCCAGCCATGGTTGTCTGGGCCGGCTTTGGCTGTTCGTGAAGAACAGTATATGAATGTAATGAAAGATGAACAGGACGACACCTACAAACTGAGATATGCCGTGAATGTATTTTATAAGGTATATTTGTGCGTGTGGTGAGTAGTATAATGGAGTACATAATTTGGAAACAATTATTATCGCTTACATTATGTAGTAGTAGTATTTTAAATTTTAATCCGTAGCCAGCTGGCATATATAGGTTGCTGGAATAAATCTTTCTATTACAAAAAAAGAAGATAGCATTGTCCGAAAGGGACATTTGGAGTTGTCCGAATTTGGCTTGTTTTTGAAGTTGTACTATTAATATACGCACTTGTTAGGTTGCTGCTGAGAGTCTGCTCCTCGTTTACTGCTAATAATTTTGATTAGGAGTTGAAAAAAGGGAAATTAGACAATTAATTAGTGCTGCAGAATGGATTGGTCACGCATGGAATTTAATTAATGGAGTTGAAAGTTTGGAAAGTTTAATAATAAAGAATGGAAGAATTGTGGATATAGGGGGGAAGTTTAGAATGCGAAAACCGGAATTGGACAATAAAAAAACAAAAAAAAAATCAAAAAAATCAAAAAAAAAGGTAGTTCAAAAAAGAATTTGCAATTTGCACACACGTATGACGTATATATTACTCCCTCCGTCCCAGCTAACGTGTCATGTTTGACTTTTTGACATTGTTCATTGTTCTACTTTGACTCGATTTTATTGAATTTATATATTTGAAAAAAATAGTCGAGTTAGGTCTTGTTAGAATCGTATAATCATATAGTTTTAGAATATATAGCTTATATAATTTTTTGTTGTACACATTTTGAGATATTAGCGGTTGAAAAAGTGTCTTGGATTATGTGTAAAAATGAAACAAGACAAGTTAAGTGGGACGGGTACTTTATAAGATATAGTGTAGTAGGCTACAACATTCCACAGGCAGAATGAAGATCTCACAAAAAAGGAGAGGCTGGGCACTATGTCACTATGTAATAATTATCCGCATTATTTATATATTGGGAAAAAAAAAATGGAATGTTGTATTCACGTTAAGGGCATGTATTATGTATACGAGGATTTACTAGTACTAAAAATATTCTCCCTCAGTATTTCTAATCTTAGTCCTTTCAAGGCCATAAATTGATATTAAGGGGAAAAAATCATACTTCCAGTTAAAATTTTGTAACCTTTTTGTTTTTTCAAAAAAATGTACTATATATTTTGCATGTCCAATGTTCTTGATAGGCCATTATTAGTATAATACAATCAGGGCCGGCCCTGGGCATAGGCCCAAAGTGCCATTGCCCAGGGCCCATTTCTATTATAGGGCCCCATTTCCCCATTTTAGGTATGTATTACTAGTGATATTGAAGGCACAGGTCACGCTAATTCTCCTTCCTTTTTTTGCATTCTTCCTTCCTCCCATTCGCAGAGTCCCCTCCTGTCGCTTTTTCTTCTCCATAAATTTGCTCGTTTCTTTCATTAATTCTATTAATTATGATTTTCTTTCTCAATTTTTCACCAAACCTAAAATCTTCTCATTCCGGCAATTTTACCATTTTCTAATTGGGTGGGAGAAAGATAAAATCGCGCTGAAGAGTGAAAAAAGTGGCGTACAAAATTATCATCTTGTGAGAAGATCGTTCAAAAGAAAATTGCAGTGGTTAATCCATTCCTTTCCTGCCTCAAGGTAACTAAACCACCGGAGAAAGAAAGAAAATACAAGGTGAATTTTTGGTCTGTGTTCTTTAATTTTGTTACAATTTATTTTCTATCCAGTTTCTAATTGAAGAGATATGAGGAATGCTCTATTTCAGACAATTTTTGTAATTGAAAATGGTTGAGTTTTACCAATCAGTGGAGCAATTTTGGTTTTCTTCGTGAGGCTAAGGGCTTTTGGGTTTCTTGGAAATCATATATTTATGGGCGGATTTTTGTAAAAATATTGCATTCAATTAGGTGTATGTAGTATTTCAATGCCAGGCAAGTGTTTTATGGAGTGTTTTCATCTTATCTATTCCATTTCTTTATTTATTTATTTTTTTTTATATTTTTGCTCTTTATTTGTTGTGCAACATAAATTAATTTATATAGATTGATTTGCAACAACCAGAAAATGAACTCTAGATTTGTAGCGAAGCTGAGAAAATTAAATTGTGGAGTTGTAGAGCAGGCTAAGTAGGTTTCATTTTGTCAAAAGTTATGTTGGTTGTTGTTGGTTATGGAAACTGCACCGGGTAGCTGTTAAGATTTATTTGCATAATGACACCTTATTAAGGTTCATATGAAGTGTGACATATGTAGCTACTCAGACTGTTTCTAGTCTGAATATTTCAATTGAACTATGATAGTTTTTTGTTATGGTTTTTTTTCATCTAGAGCTTAGTTTCCTAATGTGATGTTTTGCTTGGTACATATAACCAGGGCGGACTGACTAAGGGGCCTGGGGGTGCCAGGCCCCACCAAATATTTAGTCCATTACTAGTGTATTAGTAGTCTATTAGGCTTAATTAATTCTTTCATGTCTTTCTTTCTAATTATTGTAGATAAGTATTTCTCTTTGTCATCTCTCTTTTTTTTATTTTAGAAACTATGTCTATTGTTTATGGACACAAACAAATAATGCATATATTCTACTTTAAAAGTATATTATGTTTACTGTATAAAAGAATTTATTATATATTTGTTTCTACTTTGGCTTCATTTGAAAAGATAAATGGGAAAAAAAATGTTAGATAAGATTCTATATTCATCCATTCTTTCTTTTTTTAATGGCATATATGATTGTGCTTATGGGGAGAATGAGTTTCAAACCATTATATTCTCTTAGTTGTTTTTATTATAGGTGCTTGTTCATTTTTTTTTCATTCTTTTGATAGAACCCGAGAAAAAAAGTAGGTTTTTCTATTTTTTTGTGTTGTTCTTTCATGGCATTGGCATTTGTTGTCGCTTCATTTTTTTGTGTCATTCTTTCATGGCATAGGCGTTTGGTGTCGCTTCAAGTTGAAGGACCCCCCGGAAATAAAATCCTGGGTCCGCCTCTGCATATAACCAATTGAATGGTAAAAAGGAAGCATGAATCTCTCCTTTATTAGTACGCGTATATGTTTAGATTTAATTGGGGTCTATTATATTTTTTCGCCTAGGGCCCACAAAATACCAGAAACGGCCCTGAATACAATTAACATGCAGATAGAGATAATGCCTGCATGTACAGACGTAATGGAAATGATCATTTTTGTAATTTTCATGAGAAAAGAGTTCACAACATTGGCACGCTCGGTGGCTCTATGGCGTGTAGATCCCTACCCATATCAGAAATCAGATTCATCATATGGTCGAGAGTGATGTGAATGCTACCGTGTGACAAATTTCAACTAAATTTTTTCTGGAGGAGGCGAAGCCAGAGAGTGGGAGCTTATGTCACACAAATTACAAAGGAATAAAAGAGATGGATAGGGGGCCGGGTGGGAAAATGAACCCTCAACCCTAATGTTGGAAGGCATGAACTTAACCGCTTGGACAAGTCCTAAATTGATATTCTATTCTAATGTCAAATTTCAACAAAATTTTATTGAGATGAATAATTTGGGAGGGGGAATAAACTCATTCTATATTGGTACACTAACTAAAGCATAAAAATTAATTAATTAATTAAAAGATTGAAGATTTATTCTTATTCCTGTCGCAATTCAAAAATATACTTTTTTTTTGCATAGTTTTATCTAACTAAATCTTATACTTGGGGAGGGGAACCAGTAGTAATTTAGATGCATTAAATCCATTAGTCCATCGTGACACTGACATGTGACGTTTAGAACAACTAAATGCAATTTATCAACAATTCAAAGAGCTTTGGAGGTTGAAATATTGGAAATAATTTGAGGCAAAAGATTCCAATTTTCCAACCATAACTGAATAAATTAAACGTTTGTTGTACCTGTAAGGACCATGCCTTTAAGGGTTTGGATATGGTGACGTTTAGCAGGCAGGCCCGGAGAAGAACCTGTTATTTCAGATCTTCTACACAGGGACCCCAATTTTTCGGAGTTCATTTTTTATTTTATTTCTTTTCTAAATCTTTGTGGTGTTTGTCTGAGGAGAAAATCCCCTACTTCCATCTTCTATGAAACCAATAGCAGTGACTAATGTTGATCATTCTATATTTCTCTTTTTGTGTGTTTGTAGATACTAGCATCGTGGAATACTGTTTGAAGATATCTAGATCAGATGCCGAAACTCTCCTAGTAGAGAATTTAGTAATAATTTCAAACAAAGTGAATTCTTTCTCATCAAATAACTTTATTATTTGGGCCCAGAATTTGGTCAATGATGTAGCTATAAATTAATCCATTTTTTTACATTTTAAATTTTTTTTTTTTTGGTGACACAACCTTAAGAGGCGAGCAATGAAGAATAAAAGGAAAACAAGAAAAAGAAAAGGAAAAGAAAAAGAGAAAGAGATAAGAAGAACAAAACTATAAGGACTCAAGAACTGAGCTCAATGCATAACAAACACCATGCCTCAACTCACACCCGTTCATAGATCCGAGCATCTCCCGAATCTGCTTGATCAATGGCCAATGCAAATGCCGTGTGATCACATCACCAAGCACCAAGCCTATAACATCCCTAGAGTCGACATAACAGGCCCGCAAAATTAACCCCATCTGAGACGCCAACATCAACCCAACCTGGAGTGCAAGGAATTCGACTTCAATAATAGTTCTACCACCCATAGCTCCGCTGCAAGCCCTTAGCCATTCGCCATCACTCCTGCGGAGCACAGCGCCGAACCTCGACCAGCGCTCATGATGCATGACACAACCGTCGGAATGCAGCACAGTACCCACCATACCTACCTCAATCCAGCTAATCCCCCGAGGCACTTTTACACCAGCCTCCACTCGTGATCACTCCATATGGCGTTGGAGATTGGCTGCCTGCGCGATCACCTTGTCACGAGCCACCACCGCATCTCTAAAAACCCAACCATTACGATGACACCATACCTCCCACAACTGCGCCAGAAATCTAGTTCCCCCCGAACGCCAAGCCCATTCACACCAGTACCGTCAAAAGCCTCATCCGCCACCTCCAATCTATCATGCAAGAAGAATCCAGCCTTCTGCCATATTTGATCCGCCCAATTGCAAAGGAACAGTGCGTGTTTCCAATCCTCTTCCTTATCACCACATATCAAGCACAAGGGTGAAGTTGCAAGACCCCTGTGATATCTAAGCTTATTTGTCGGCAAACTCCCATGCCCAAGTAGCCAAAGCAGTACCCCCACTTTTTCCGGAATCTCTTGTTTCCACATCCAAGACCAATTATCTCCATTCGTAACCTCTCCCATGAGCCACTGATAACCAGACCGAGCCCAATTATTTGCTCGCCAATGCAGCACATCGGAGTCCCATCATACAAGAAGGTAGCTGGCGAATTCAACATTTCCAATTTAAGATCTTCAGAAAGCCACTAATACTCCATCCAACCTGCATTGACAATTAACCATAACATCCTTAATCTTTAGGTTAATGTCATGAATATCCACAAAAGGGACAAGCTCGGCAAGACACTGCCCTTTCCACCAAGGCACGTACCAAAGCGAGCTTTCTCCATCACCCACTCGAATTCCATATGCGCCCTGGAAGACTTCCCCCACCTTCACCAAGGCCCTCCATACCTTAGAGCTCCTATAGTGCGGTTTTAGCATACTACTAGGTGCATATCCATATTTCTCTCTCTAGGCTCGGACCCATAGCTTATTCGTGCTCATAACGAGATCCCACAGCAGTTTGCCCATTAGTGTCATATTCATATTGCGACTTTGTCTAATCCCCAAGCCCTCAAGCTTGCGTGGACGAGTGATCATGCCCCAGTTAATCAAATGCAGCCCCCTACCGTCGGCCCCCTTCAAAATCCACCTACTAATAATCTGAACAATACGCGCACAAACACCTTTAGGGAGCAAATGGACTTGCATGACATATACCGGAATGGAAGATAATACCGCCCTAGCTAAAGTTACACGCCCCGCCTTATTTAATAAAAAAGTCGACCATGAACCAAGTTTAGCTTCCACCCTCCTCACGACTGAATCAAACTGAGCGATCCTCATTCAACCATGAACTATAGGAAACCCCAGATATTTGCCAATATCCGTACCAACTGAGATCCCCAAGCACTGCTCCAACCAGCCACGCTCAACAGTCGTGGCATTCACTGAGCAAAAAGCGCTGGACTTTGATGCATTAACGACAAGCCCCGCCCTGGAACCGAATCTATCCAGCACTTGGGCCATGCTATGAATACTCTCCTCCACCAGCTCCGAGCAAAATATGAGGTCATCCGCAAACATAAGGTGCGATATCCCAACCCCGCCCCCACAAAACCTCAATGGCCGCCACCTGCCCATACTAACTTCTTCCAAAATAGTTTGGGAGAGCTTCTCCATGACAATCACGAAGAGATACGGTGACAAGGGATCCCCTTGTCGCAATCCCCACTCAGCTTGAATAACGCCCATAGGAGCTCCGTTCCACAAGATGGAAAAACTAGATGAGCAAACACAAGCCATAATAATGTCCCGACATCCGGCAGGAATATCCAACTCCAGAAGACACTCCTCTAAGAAATCCCAACTCACAGTATCATATGCCTTCGCTAGATCAATTTTAATCACCACTGCCTTACCCATCGAACGAGGGCTCTCAAGTGACGATATAATTTCCTGCAAGAGAATGCCATTATCCGATGTACCCCTTCCTGGTAAGAAAGCCGATTGATAGGGACCAATAGTTTCACATAGAATGGCCCTGAACCTACGAACCAGAATCTTGGTGATGATTTTAAACAACACATTGCATAACATCAACGGCCTATAGTGCTTTAAGTTACGAGGGATGTCGACCTTCGGCAATAAGTAAAGGTATGCATGGGCGAGACCATAAGGCAGTTGTTTGCTCCTCATACTATCCAACACCATCTTAATGACCGATTCATGTAAAATATCCCAATACTCTTTGAAGAAAGCATCTGGGTATCCATCCAGACCGGGCGCTGCCAACGACCGAATAGAGTTTAGAGCATCCTCCACCTCATGTTCCGTTACCTCACCACTAAGCATCTTCATCTGATCCTCTAAAAGCGGCTGCAAACGCGGCAACGGCTCACCCCGTGGCCCTATTTGAACGGCACGGAATATACTTTGAAAATACTCCTCAGCATGGATTTTCAATCGAGCTTGGTCCTCCACCCATTCCCCGTCTTGAAACTCCAATCCATAGATTTTATTTCTTTTCCGACGGACTTTGGTCATCGCATGAAAGTACCGGGTGTTCCTATCACCGACCCTAACCCACTGATCCCTGGCCTTTTGATGCCACATCATCTGCTCCTGAATAAGCACCTCGGCTAATTCATTATGTAGCTCTCCTTCCAATCGCCAAAGCCAAGCAGAATCCACGTGTACCAACCGTTTCTCCACCCCCAATATGTGATTTTTCAGCTTGCGTTTACACTCCCGAATATTACCAAAAGTCTCCTTGTTGAACGCCACATACCTGTTTTTAGTTTCCTCCAACGTGTGCAATATATTACCATCGCCCTCCATAGCACCAGTCACAACATCCCTATACAACATATGCTCTTTCCACATGCATTCCCATCTGAATGGCCACACCTGTTTAACTTGATTCTGATCACCATACACTAACTTCAAGGGTAGTGATCGGAACCTATCCTGGGAAGATGTAATAACCGGCCATCAACAAACATATTCTCCCAAGCTAAGTTAACCATCCCACGATCCAGCCTATTACTGATACGCCGCCCCACCCCACCCCAGCCATACGGGACCATGTATATTCAGGACCAATCACATTCATGTCGAGCAGGTGACATCTGTCAAATACCCCCCCCAAGCTCCTCCGCCCGGTCCGGTAAGTATACCCCTCCATGGACCTCTTCCTCACCTGCGATCTCATTCCAATCCCCTAAAACCACCCAAGGCTCGCCAACCAACTCGGCCACCAGCTCCAAGGAGACCCAATTCATCTTCCTTTTATAGTAGTTCGGGTCTGCATATATGCCGCGAACCCCCAGCTCTTCAACCCTTTCACCAACTTGATGGTCAGCATCCTGTCCCTAACATCCAACACGCTAATGATGTAATCCATATTCATCGCACGAAGCACCCACACTCCTCCTCCCATACCAACCGTCTCCTGACTAGCCATCAGACTATAACGAATTCTCAAAAAATACCCTTAAACCCTATCAAACCGTCCCCTAGGTTCCAATACACACAAAATGTCTGGACGATGCTCTCGTATCAAATCACTCATCTACCTTTGTGCTGTACGGCTCATCAACACACAAACATTCCAAGAAATGATCGAAAATCCTTAAACTCCATATAATAATAGCTAAGAGGGCAACCAACCCCACCATCCTACTGCACACTCGCATCATCCGCATCTGCCCAACTCTCCTCATCCCGATCACCATAACTTTTCGGGGAAGCTGAACTCATCGCCTCATCCTCCACTTGCCCACCCTCATAGCCCTCTATGGTATCCATATAAGTGCCACCAAGACCATCCACTCTTTCATGCTTCCGTCCCATCCCTTCCCTTCCAGACCAATCCACACGGAGCCTCTTCACTCCTTGGCTTTGATGCCACTGATGAACCTTCCTCGTGGCCACACCAGCGCCAAGCTGTTAACAACTGGTGCCGCCTCTTGCTTTCCCCGCTGCACTATTACTACCGAAGCTAACTCTCTTCTGTCCTCCCGAGTCGCCCCTGTCTAGTCGGACGCCTGCCCCTTAGCGCCCGAACATGCTTCCTTCACCTTCCTAACATGATCCTCCAGCTGAACCTTAGTGCCCGACGGACCTCCCCTCTCTATCTGTCGGAAAGGTGTCGGCTGGTCACCTCCTTCCAGCTCTACACTTACCACTTGATGCCTCTCAACCATATCACCCGTAACTACCCCTTCCTCTCCATGTGGCTTCCGTGGAGGTCGATTCCTCCACCTGGTAACCACCATCCATTCCCCAAACACCGGCTCACCTGGACTGCCCTGAGAATTCCCCGTAGTCGCATCCCCAGGCGCATTCGGCATCCCATCATCCACATCCCTTTTATCCCCAGCAGCCTCAGCCCCAACCACGCCCTTACCACGATCCTGGTTCCCCTTGGCTTCGGGTTCCGCCATATAGACCTCCTTGCTATGAGCACAATCCCTATCAAAGTGTCCATACACACCACACTTCGTGCAAATCAAGTGGAAGCCCTCATACGAAACCGTAATCCACTTCCCATTCACCCGCATCTTGCCAGTAACCGGCCTCTCAAGGTCCAAAGCAACACAAACACGTGCAAACCTGCCCTTAGATGATTTCTCCGTGCAAGTATCAAACTTTATGACATCCCCGACGCCAGATGCTATCGCCCATAAAATATCCTCTCGTAACCTATGCATAGGGAGCCCCGACAAGCGCGCCCACACCAAGGTTTTATTTACTTGAGTCGTCACAGGGTCAAAATCACGAGACCATGGCATGACCGCCAAATAGTGGTCGAATATCAACCATGGTCCCCCCATTAACAACCTTCTCTCTATCTGACTCCACATAAAATTTGGCGATGAAGCGGCCAAACCCTACATCAATTAACATCCAGTCCCCTCCAGGCTTCCACAGGCGTTGTAATCGTTCCTTCAACGTCAAGTAACCCACCGAAATCCCTAACACCTTAATCACCAATGCCTCCGTCCAGGAAGACTCGCTTCCTTATCCAACTCTTCATCAATCATGAACAGTGGCGGATCCAGAAAAAATTTTAAGTGGTGTCCCAAAAATAGTAGAAGCTATATTTAAATTAGGGATAATAATTACCACACAAAAATATAAAGGAAAGTTTGGTTAAAATGAATGAATGTGGTGTCACCATAAAAATTAAGTGGTGTCACCAAGCCTAATATAGCTAAATGTAAAAAAAAAAAAAAAAAAAAAACTCTACCTTAAAATAACAGTTTTATAAATTTAAGTGGTGTCATGTGCTACCCCTAATTTATATATAGATCCGCCCCTGATCTTGAACTCAGGAAGCGAAGGGTTATTCCCAACAAAACTATTACATAACAAACCTTCCGCCAGCAAATCTCGTCGCTTCTGTGGCCTTGTTGACGCATTGCCCTTGCCCTCTTGATTGACGATGTCTGGAACGAGGGAGGTTTCCCTCCCGAATCATGATTCGTTGGAGAAAAAGCCGACGCACGAAAGACCCCAGCCATCGCACCAGAAACCCTAGCCATGCATTTTTTTTAAAAAAAAATTTATTGACATATTGTTAGTTTTAAAAATAATTTTAAAAGGTGGTTGAAAACTTGTTCAAGTAGCCAAGTCTATAATTTTCAATCGGGATTCGGTTCCCAACCTGATCCATTATTTATTCCCTTTATCTCTTTGTAATGTGTGTAGCATATATTTACACCACCCATTTATCTGGCTTGACTGAAAAAAAAATAAATAAATAAATAAAATTTGTCATTAATTTATTAGATATAATAAGGGGGCCTAAATTTTTTTTTAAACAGGGCCTTCGGAAATGATTAGACTGCCCTGTTAGCAGTGCTGGTGTGCTGACGACATAATGAAGTGTATGTTCTGAGTGTTAATGATGTGTGCATGGGTATTTAATGGTATTTGGGTTGTATAAAAACATTCAACACATTCAAAGTACTCCTTCAGTGCATACAAAACACTACTTCAATACTCCAACACCTGCTGATTCAGCTCTCAGATCAAATCCATATCTGTGCATTTAGACTTTAGAAGCTCACCTTGGTTGGTTCATGTACTATTCAATATTCATTGTCCGGTGCACCTTCTTTTTTTACTGTTTTTTTAAAGTATTAGTTAATGAATATTGGAGAAACGAATTTTATCATGACTAGATGCGTTTTCTAATTATCAAATTACATTTTTTTCTCAAAATAAATCCAGTTAGAGTTTGGGGCTTTGGGCTAGGATTTTAAATAAATAATTTATTCGATCAAAACCTTCAATTTTGACCAACAGCAGTTGGCTTGAGTGGATGGGGGCTCTAGTCGCTTAAGCAAGGTCTCGGGTTCGAGCCTTGTGTATGCAAAAAACTGCTTTGAGAGAGGCACACCTAAAAAACCTTCAATTTTGAAATTAGAATTTGACTTGGAATTTAATAAATTAATTGAGACTATTTGTTTTTTGTTAATTGGTAGGTTGAAGTTTGAATTTATCACCAATTTTTTTCTCAAACTCTCTCTTACGAGTTACGTGTTCTTTTTCATTTAATCTAAGACGGGTTGTAGCACAAGTAAATCCTTTTCTTGCATACAATGGAACTAACTGCAGAAAGATTTGGGGATTACTACGTGTTAACTTCTAAATTGAATGATTCAAAAACTACTATTTTATTTTTAAACCAGCCTATGAAATATGAACCATTCAATTCATAAACTATTTCAATCTTAAGTTATTCAAACGAGCATATCATAAGTTCCTATGGATTTAAATTTAAATAGGTCTAACTCATCCCATAAAGATTAAGAAATAGAAAGAAAAAAACAATATATCCACTATAAAATGGATGGGACCTACCATAATAGGTCAAGTTCCATGACTCCCAATTATGGGTTGGGGTTTCGATTCTCCATCCGGCCCTTATCTCTTTCCCCTTTTTTTTTCCTTTTGTAATTTGTGTGGTATGGTTCTCATCACCATTTTCCTGGTCTGTATAGGTTGTTCAGCCAAAAAAAAAAAAAAAAATCCACTATAAAATTTACACCGAAATGAGACAACATACACCATGTAGATATTAGGGGTTCAATCCAGTCCCAAATTATTGAGTAAGCATTTTATCTTGGTTTTTTCACCCCACGTATTTCCTCTAAAATCCAATAATTAAAACCGAAATTCAGTCTAAAAATCAATGACCAAAGCCATGGTTTATTGGTTGATTGATCCACAGTATCCACACAAAATTCCCCCGAAATTACAGGCTGGAAATCAGAGGAAACTATACTAGGAGTACATACGATTGTTGGAATTAGTTATGGTGGGTTAAAGGTTTTGGGCCAGACTGGTCCCTAAAATTCTTGAACTAAGCCCATCTTTTATTTGGGCCTATCCAATTCAGGCCTTAATTTCCAAATTCTAGCGGGCCGAACCAACTCAAAAACTCAACTCCAATACAGTAGCACTTCGCATTTGATTATTTTCCAGGGGTTAGAATTTATTTATTGGATGGGGATACTATTTTAATTAATTAAGAGTCCAGCTATTCACACTCTACGATTGCTAAACTCACCCCACCACTATATTCACCTAGGGGTGTCAATTTCGACACAAACCCGAAAAAATGAACCCGACCGACACGAAAAATTTCAGGTTTGGGTTTAGTCATTTGGGTTTTTCCCAAATCAGGTCGACCCGAAACCCAACCTGAAATATTATTCCACCTGCTCAACCTGACACGAAAACGACCCGAAACCTTAAATTTTGTCAATTTTTCCTATAACCCGAAAAAATGAACCCGAACGACACAAAAAATTTCAGGTTTGGTTTAGCCATTTTGGGTTTTTTCCCAAATCAGGTCGACCCGAAACCCAACCTGAAATATTATACAACCTAATCAACCCAACACAAACAAGACCCGAAACCTGAAATTAACACCCTTAAATTCACCCCACACTAAAAATTCAAAATCTAATCTAATTCTAAAGTCACCCAGCTTCCAATTACATAATTACCCCTTTGAAAACCCAACAAAAGGAAGCAAAAGAAGTTATTTTTTCTATAATCACCCCACTCCCAATTCTTCACTCCAAGCCCTAAACCGTCTCCAACCCCACTCACTCACCCCGCGGTCAGTTCTACCGAGAAGAAAGAAGCAACACCGCATCGCCTCGTCGGAAGAAGCAGCCACCGGAAGAATCCGCCAGAAGAGAATAGAGAACAACAGCACCACGAAGTTAATTTTGAAAGCCTTGGAGAGATTTAGAGGTTAGAAATTTTTGTTTCAATTTTAATTCACCATTTGCATTAGATTTTGATTTTAGATATTACTTCCTCCGTTCTCATTTAAATGCTTCCATTGCATAGTAGTAACTATTCATTGAGTAACTTTGATCAAATTTTTTAACATAGTTCTATAATATAATATAAAACATAGTAAAGTGAGATCTTGTTAGATTCGTCTAATCACGTATCACGTAGTTTTAGAATATCAAATTTTTATAAGTTTTACTTGTGTACAATTTGAATTATAAACATTTAAAAATGTGTCTTGCACTGCCTGAAATGCAGAAGTGGAGCATTAAAGAGGAAGTATAATGCTTGCCTGAAATGCAGAAGTGGAGCATTAAAGAGGAAGTATAATGCTTTCATAGGTACATTAGAAAGATTATATTTGTTTAATTATATGGGGCATATGAAACACCAGGCCGTTCGGTCCTGGTGTGCCGCGCACCGTGCTTGGTGTGCGGCTGTGGCCGCCGTGCGCTATGGGTTGCGCACGGCAATGGTCGTCGTGCACGTTGTTGGATGCACGGCAATGGTCGTCGTGCACGTTGTTGGATGCACGGCAGTGGGCGCCGTCCACCCGTAAGGGCGCACCATCCATTGGCGCCTCCATCACTCGCTGATTCAGGTGCTCTCTTCCCCATTTTACAGTTTACTAATTTGGTTTTATCATGTTTTTAGTTTGTAATGTTGGATTTGTTTTCCCAAGCGTCTTTGGACATTTTTGTCGATGAACTGAAAGAAACTATAGATAATTCAGCTCTGATTCTTTAATAGGAGAAGGTTCGTATGGAAGAGTACGTAATGGAATTCTTAGGAGCGGCCGAGCTGCGGCTATAAAGAAGTTGGACACAAGTAAACAACCAGATGATGAATTCTTAGTATTATGTCTTCACTGGTTGGATTCTTTCCCTTTGGGATAACTATGCAGTGTTTGTTCTTAAACCCTTAGGGTAATTCAACTCAAATGATTGGGTCCTCTCTCTAATAGGGGTAATTTCATCTTAATTGAGAAATTTTGAGTCAATTCTTGTTCAAGCATATTTTGTGCATGCTATGGTTGTGGCAGGGCCTTTTCTTTGTGTGTGTGTGTGTCTTTGGCCTGGGTTATTCTTATAAAATGGTAGTGTATTTGAGGCTTGCTACCATTGCTAAAGCTCGAAACAGTGCTCCAATTAGTTGTTTGTCTGGTAGATGGCATATTCCTAATGTGTTTTTAAAGTTATAACTTCATCAGCTATCGTTTTTCGCAAATTTCTATTCTTTAATGGTATTTTCTCGCAACTTCATATCTTCATGTTCTTTAGGAGCTGTAAGTGAGGTTGCATGCTCTATTTTTTTGGAGTCTGGGATTTGTAAATGAGGTTACATGCTCTATTTTTAAAGAGTTTGGGATTTGGAAGGAAAAGAGAACCTGCTATTTTCTTAAAATTTCTCTGTTGGTCCAAACTAGTGTTGCGTTGCAGGTAAGAAGTGGTGATGTTGGGCAAGGAGATTGCTTACAATGAAGCCATAATAGAGGAAATAGAGCAGGGAATAGAAGAAATTCAACAACAAATTGGTGAGGTGAAAGAGAGCACGGTATAGAAGAAATTCAACAACAAATGAAGCCATAATTTCAGATTTGTGGCGATGGAGTTGAATATCTAGCTTTATAAATGTTACTTGATTCGTAGTGATCTTATTGTGTTGTATTAGTTGAATGTTTTGGTTGGTGATGTTGAATTAATAATGTTGTATTTGTCTCATGTTTGGACCTTTCTTGTACTTTATGGCATAGCTTTTACAATATATATTGTTGTTTTTGATTCTGTATCCATTAAATTGTATATCTTGAATGTTAATAACTGATTCATTGATTCGATGAAGACGAATGTTTTGAATTTTAAATTCGTGACCATCTGAGTTGAATTCCTCCATCTAAAAACATATGATAAAGGTTTCATGTCTCTTGAAAAATGTTATTGTAACTGTAATAATAATAATAATAAATTTAATATTACATGTAAAATTATTTTTTTTAAAAAAAATGTGAACATGCATGTGCCGATGTATTCAATACCCATAATTTGGTATGATTAATGAGAACTTTGCATTAAAGTTATAATTCAATATAAAAAATATTGTTATAATTCAATATCAAAAAAATATCGTTTAAAATATTGAACTTAGAAGGATAGTGCATGCACGACAGATGGTGGTTGTGCCGTGTGGGAAGGGTAGTGCACGGCGGATGATGGTCGTGCACTATGTATAGTGCACGGCAGATGGTGACTGTGCGGCTTGTGTAGCGCACGGTAGAAGGTCGTCGTGCGGTGTGTGTAGTGCACAGAGGATGGTCGCCGTGCGGCATGTGTAGCGCACGGGGAATGGTGGCCGTGCAGCATGGGTAGTGCACGACGGATGGTCGCTGTGCGAGATGAATGTTGATGGTTTGGAGTGGGGTGAATTTAGTACAATGAGGAGTGTGTGGACTTTTTTCTTTTTTACCCATAATATTTATTAAGGACATTTTGGGTATGATAAAAAGGATGGGGAGATTTTAGAAAAAGGTATGATACTTGGACACTCTCTTTTGGTTAGAGAATCGTTGCCGGACACGACACGGGACACGTGTCCGGCAACGAATCCGGTGAGTAGATACGAAATCGGCTTGGATGAGGGAAAGAATCCATGACGCTTTTCTGGCTTCGTTGCGTTGAGGAAGGTGGCCGCCTTGGGTCTGTGCAAGAAAAGATGTGGCGACCGCGGTGGCAATGACATCCGCCGGCGGTTTGAAAGTGAAGGGGATGGAGATGGGAGAAGATGAATGAAATTTGGGAGAGTAGGCTGGCGGTAGTGAAGACAAAGAAAGAATACACACTTTTGATTTGGGTTTTGACTAGGGCTAGGGTTTTTATGGGTTCAATAATATGGGCAAGATTCAAATTGGGCTTAATTTAAATTATGTTCAGTCCAAAAATCTAATTTTTGGGATCATTTTAATATACTTTTTTGGGCTCCATCCATTATTATTATTGTTATTATTATTATTATTATTATTAAATTGAGTATCCAATATTATTTTTCGAACAACCTGAATCGTGTATGTGTCTTGAAAATGGACAAAGACATTTGTTTGACCGTATCCCTGTATCCCCAAATTTTAAAAATTGAGTGTCGACTCATCCGATTCCCGAATCGTGTCCGACACTCAAAAGAAAGTCCGAATAACATAGATTAATGTAGTACTCCCAAAAAAAAAAAAATGTAGTAGTCCTATACCTATAATAGATTTTACTCTCATTTCTTTCTAATATTATATAATTATAAAATTAAATAAAATAATAATTAAAGGAGATTTTATTAGATTTGTTTAATTTCATTATCTGCTTAGAATAGTATTCCTTTTTACATATTAATTCTTACTAGTAATTAACTCGTCGAGACTCGACGGCATAATTATATATTTTATATAATATATATACGTATATTGTATAATATAATCATAAATTATATTTGAGTAATGAAAAATGTGTAATAATTTTATATCTATTCGAAAGATGATGCATATGATAATATAATTTAATTATTTTTAAAACTAACTAAGAAATCATATTATTAAAAATAATTATTAAAAATAATATTTTATTTAATTTGAAATTTAAATTAAAATGAAACAAAATTTATATATAAGTATTAAGCATAATATGAAAAATCCTCTCACAATTTACTGAAATTTCATTCCTGAAAATCTCATTGGTAGGGGCTTGTATAGTAGTACTATTTTTAAAAATGTCTAAATTTCAAGTGGTGCAGTTTATATTTGTATATGTACTCTTAAAAATTGTCGCTATAGGATCACTCATAGAGTTTTTAAGAATATCATTTGGAAATGTCACATCTAATTATAGATCTTCAAAATCAATACCGGCCTTACCATCACCTAAATTAAGTATTCATTTTGCAAATTTTTTGTCATATATAAATTTTATTGTAAACAACAATTCTTGTGGTAGCTCGAGTTAATCATTCTTAATTGCATATTAATACTTTGAGTCATATCTTGCTAGTGACGCGAAATATTGCAACATAACTGTTTATGGCAAAAATTGGTTTTGGAAGATAAAGTCCAATATTCTTTAAAGATTGACATTGGCTTTTGTTTATAATCATAGCAAAACAAACTACAAGTTGAAATTTTTTCATCTGAAATCGAATCAGGAATTTGGTTAAATTAGATAGGCTTATAATTATTCTATCAATCAAGAATTTTTTACTTTCATGCTTTCTCGAAAATTAGTTAAACCTCAATAATATGGTTCTACATCTTGGTTACTATCAACCTACTTACATTGCATATTTTATTTGATGGATCTATATTCCTAATAAGCATGATTAGGCAACCATAATTCAACTATATTTTATTATTCGGTAATCCATAACAATTGATTGTGTTTAGATATTATAGTGAAAATAATTCATTGGCATTATCTATGCTTTCATCCTCTTGGCAAATATATTAGAACTGGTATATATTCATTTTCATTTACAGACATACGTTTCATGATTTAATCATTGATCGTATCAGCAATCCCATTGGTAGAGAATAATATAGCAATATCTGGATTTGAAGTGGTGCATTTTATATGTGTATAAGTACTCTAAAAAATTGCCGCTATATGATCTCCCGTAGAATTTATAAAATTATCATCTGGAAATGTCAAATCTAATTATACATCTCCAAGATCAATACCAGATTTACAAATTACCATCACCTACATGAATAATTCATTGTGCAAATTTCTGTCATATATAATTCTTATTATAAACAACATTTATTGTAGTATATTGGGTTAATCCATTTAATTACATATTAATACTTCGAGTCCCCTCTTTCTAGTGACACGAGATATTGCAGCATATCACTAACATAGGTAAAAAAATAATTTTTGAAGATAGAGTCCAACTTTCTTTCAAAACTGACATTGACTTTTTTTTATAGTCATAGTAAAACAAATTGCGAGTGTGACTTTTTTTCTCTGAAATCGAATGGGGAATTTGGTATATTCATACGGGCTCATAATCATTCTACTAATAAAGAATTTTCACCCAAATCTTGAGCTTTGTTTCAATGAGAAGAGAGGTTGAATAATTTTATGGGATAAGTTTTTTTGTAGGTAGAATTCTCGTCACAATCTAGTGGAATACCAAATATAAAATGTGCAGTCCTATCTCTTGGAAGAAATACTATTCCACTGGATGCTACATGCAATACAATATCATTTCTCCCACGAAGGGCTAAACATAATGTTTTTTAGATAAATTATCGATAAATATCTTCTCAGTTCTACCACGTAAAGAAATAAGAATCAACCCTTATCACTATCAACTACATACATTATTTTATTATAAACATTCCTCTACTCATTAATCAACAAAGGTAATAGCTTAGCATAATATGCCTTCATTTCTTCCTTATTATAATATTTATCTTTTAGTATCAATAGATTATCTGTTTCGAACGTTAAAACTTCATTCAATACTATAACACTCCGAAGAATTTAAAGCAAGAATAGGGATAAAATTTATAATAAAATAAATTTAAGTAATAACTTGCTCGAATCCTTAGAAATTTCAATTGAGGTTATATGGATCTCCCTTAAGCTTAGGGTACATTTGAATTAATTACTTGAACAATACCACTAGGCCAACTAGTTAATAAAATGTTCGATTTATCGATAATTCCGAACGAGATTAATTTATGGTTAAGGTCATACAATCAAATTAAAAATACTTAACTCAATTAAGTTGTTGGAAAACTAACGGTTGTCAAATTTATAATACATGACCATTCCGGAGTGGGAAAAAAAATCGAGGATCTTGGTTTATTGGACAAATGGAGCCAAACCAATTAGTAAATTAAATTCAATAAAATATTAAGTCCAAAAAAATTAATCATATATTAGGTCCACAATTAGGATTGATTAAGATTTAGTCCAATAAATTAATTAAGTCCAAAAATTTAATCAAGTCCAATAGATTAATTAGGTCTCAATAAGATGTTTGGGCTTGGACAATTAAAATGGATGTTAAAAGAGGAAAAGAGCCCAACACCAAGATTGAGCCCAAGCCCACACATTACAAACCCTAACCCTAATTTGCCTAAGCCGCCGCCGCCGCCCACCTCCGGCCGCCGTCGCCGGAGCTTCGCCGGAGCTCCGCCGGCCACCACCCCAAACCACCATTTTCCACCCCTTATTCCATTTCCGGCCCCAAAACCACCATCCGCGGCCCCCTGCCGCCTCTACCTCCACCACCACCATCCTCCCCCTGCCGCCAGCTCCATCATCACCATCCTCCGCCTACCGTCGCCACCACCCCATCCCTTCCCGAATCCACTCGCGGCCAGGCCACCACCACGGCTGCCTCTTCCCCTCCGCTGCCACGGCCGGCCTCCACCCTCATCACAATCCCACCGAAAACTCTTCCCTCAACCCACAACAAGTCAAAAAGAAAAAAATTTGAAAAGAAAGAGAATGGAGAAAGAACAAGACAAGTAGGGGAGCAGGAAGGAGAGGCCGAGCCACCGCCGCTCGAGGCCGCCACCATCGCCGCCATAGCCTCCGCCGCCACCACCGCTTCACCCTTGCACCACCGCGACCTCCATTTCCGCCACCACTCCTACCATTTTCCCCCAACTGATTTGCACCAAAACAGAACACAGATTCAAAGAAAAAAAAAAGAAAAGGGAGAAAGGGGGGCGTAGAAGGAGGGAGGGGACGAGGCAGTGCAGGGACCAAGGCTTCTCCCTACCGATGTGCACTTGGGAGCTTCCTGGTTTCTTCCTAAGGGCTGCCATGGGGAAACGAGATGAAGGGATTGATGGGGAAGGGGGGGGGGGCGGCGGATGGGAGATGGGAAGAGAGGGAAAAAGGGTGCAGGCTATAAGTGAAGGGATTGAAAGGGAAGTGATTTGAGTGGGTAACCGGGTAATGGGGAATAAAGCTGGGAATTGGGTTTTAACCAGACAAAAGACCTTCACTCTTCTACCTATAAGACCTCCCCTCTCCTTCAGCTTACCCACGCCTCTTCTTCCCTCATTTCTGTTCTCTCAGTTTTCCAAATTCTTGTCCAGACTATTCCACTCCATTCTGCATTGCAGCAAGAAAACTTAGCTAGGAAAGGAGGATTTATCTCTGTAGCAGTTGGAGCATCCTTAGGAGGTGAAGCTTAGGTAATTAAATTTTTCATCTCCATAGTTGTATTTTTATTTTTTTAGCCTCTAGAGAATGTTTGCTGAGTTCTAAAAGAATAAAAATATTTAGTGTTATAGTTCGCTCAAACTTGTGAGAAGCTTGCATCACTGTAGTGGAGTAGCTGTTCGTTAGGGAAATTTTATCTGCTCGTAGCCGGCGTCGTGTTATTTTCCCCAACTATCTGCGGTAACTGTAAGTAGATTTTTACTCCTTGGGGATAGCCCAAATTTATTTTAGCTAAAGCATAATTTTTACCGCTTTATTTATTTTAATTTTATGCTTATAGCTCCCTACTGTTTTTGGAATATTGGTGTGCGCTTTTACTGTGCTTATTTAATTTCTGCAATAAATCGAACGAACTTGGTACCATTGTTACGGGGGCTGGGTCTGGGTATGGGCTGGCTGCCCAACTCCCACGTTGTTGTGCACTTAATCGCCACACGGGGACTCTTGGGGCTATCCAGGCAGTTCCATATCTGATTCCAGTGGTGGGTTTCGAGGAAATTTCTTACCTCCCCCACACCCTTGCGTGTATGTGCAGTCTGAGCCCGTTGGGGAACCTGCACATCACAGTGGCTGGGATTTTACATCTCGGTAACGCATATTGCTGTATTAACTATTCCCGGGTTAGATTAATATTGTCTATATGTATAAATTACTCTCGTTTAGCATGCCATATTCCATAACTGCATTTTAAAAATACTCCCTGCAGCCCAACCTCCTCCGGGGGTAAGGGTCTACTTACTCAGCGATCGTTTTCGCTGACTCTACATTTTACCCTACTCTTTTTCAGGTTTTGACATCTGTAAGGACCAATAGTCTTCTTCTATCATCTGGGCACGGTTCGGGTATTCCTAAAGAAATTCTGGGTTTTAAGTATGTATAACTTTTAAGTCTCCCAGGCGGAGTAACTTGGCATGTGTTTTTGATTTAACTTGAGGACGTGTATTTGGGTGTCTACCCACTTTTGAAACTTTTACGCCTCCCTACTTCATCGACTATGAATGCTATTTTCTCAAGAATGCCTGTATTTGCAGCTTTTGTGCGAAACACTCAATACCTGAATTAAACTCTGATTTTTCTGCAAATATTTATTTATGTTAGCCTTAGCGTATTTCGGGATGCCCGGGATGCGTGGCGGTAGCACTCGCCCATTTAACCCATGTTTTGCTTCTGTTGATCTAGAGGAAAAATGGGGGTGTTACAGTTTGGTATCAGAGCCGTTTTGCTCTATGAATTTTGTGCATTTAAAATTATTTCTAAATCTTTGCACAACAATGTATTTTCAAAAATGGCATTCTATTCTTCTTGTACAATTTAGTATAGCGCATTTTGTCGATCAAATTTCATACGAATATTTTAAAATATACATGCCAAGTATTAACTATTCTATTTTTGGGACGGGGACACACACACATACGCATATAGGCACGAGCAGAATCCTTTTAGCGTATATGTAACTATATATATACATGTATATGTATGTTTCTGACCCAATTTTCCCCAGATGTCAAACCCAGCCATCACAGCGATCTCCGACTCGATATCTCGTCTGACTGAGCGAGTAGTGAAGTTGAGAAACGAAGTCGAGATACACAAGGAAGACATAACCGATTTGACGGAGAGGATAGCGAGTGCAGAGGCAAGAAAGGAGTCCGAGCAGAACATACGATATCAGGCGATGTCTAAGGGCCTGGAAGACGAAGAGGAGAAAGATGTCACCATTGCAGAGCAGCAGCAGCGACTCCACTCACTCGAGGCAGAGGAAATCACCATGATGGATGATCTCCGTTTCTTCCACGCGAACTGGGGGCCGAGGAAGAAGGCAAGGGCGGACACCACGGAGGTGGTGGACAAGCGGGTGGTTTGGGAGGCAACTCCCGCCTCTACTAGTGCTGCTAGAGCCGCCCGGGTTACCCCAGTGTCGGATGAGTCCGACCCAGAGGAGGATGAGGAGGAAGATGCCGAGTGAGGGCCCGTACGGGCATCAGCCGAGCACCTATTTATCTGTTTTCCTTAGTATCTACCTCGCTTGACTAGTTATCTGTTAGGACTATCATGTACTGGCATTGACTACTACTGTCTATTTTCATTGGTAAGATCTCGGGGACGTTTACCCCACTGATAGATCTACCAAGTAGTATCACTGTAAAGGATTGGCTCTGCCACTCCTTATTCCCGGTTATATATTAAAATTAAAAATCATGCTATCTCATTTTGCCTTAGCACTACTTAAGGGCGTGACTTAGGGGATGCCTTAGATTTGGAGGACTACGAGCCACGCATAAATAGAATAATAATAATAATAATAATAACGATAACAATAAAAATAGTAACAATAATAATAATAATCTAAATATATGAATAGCATGAATAAAGAATAAAATAATGATGACCGAAATAATAACATAAAATAGACAAATAAATATTGATAATTTATGACTAAATAAGAAAGATTTTTCCTCACCGCTGGATTGATTGTTGCCTTTCAGATGCCTCCACGCGGACGCCCAAGGAAATACCCGGTGAACCCACCCATGGCCCCTAACCCTACGGAGGAAGTGCAGGAGTCTGTAGGGGGTGGGCAAGACCCTGTGGGAAATAGGCAGAACCCAGCGGAGGACAGGCGGGACCCTATGGAAGGGCGACAGGACCGACTGGAACAAATGATGCTAACTATTGGTGCCGCGGTAGAACGGCAACTCGCCAGGGATGAAGAGCAAGGTGGGCAGCCCACAGACTACATCGAAGCCGTACACAAATACCAACCTCCCAGGTATGCCGGACACGAGGACCCGGCTAAATTGGAAGGATGGATCGAGATCTTTGATAAGTTGCTAGAAGCTGTCCAATGTCCGGAGGGAAGGAAGACGGAAGTGGCTACATTCTTTCTGGGAGGAAAGGCGAATACCTGGTGGAGAAGCCAGGAGAATCGGGACGTCAGCTGGACTGAATTTCAGGAGACACTGCGCGCTAGGTTCTACTCCACTAGCGTGAAAAATGCGAAATACGAAGAGTTCGTCACTCTGAAGCAGGGAAGCCGTTCTGTCCATGAATACTTTGAGAAATTCAACGAACTTCTCCGTTTTGCCCCGGGACTGGTGAATACTGATCACGCCCAGGCCCAGAAGTTCGAGCTCGGTCTGAACCAAGGAATCCGAGAGGGATTAGGAGGTAAGCAGTTCTTTAACCTCCAAAAGCTTTATGACCGAGCGATGACAGTGGAACGGGTCCGGCTACCCAAGCGAAGAGAGGAATATGTTGGACAATCCTCTGCAACCCAGAAGAAGGGACGATTTGAGAAGCAGCAGGACAAGGGGAACCGTGGCCAACGTTGGACCGTCAATGGCCCCAACCAGAGGAATGATGATCGACTCCCTGTACCCGCGCCCTGCAACAAATGTAGCAAACGACACTGGATGCAAGTTTGCCCGCGTAATGGGGAATGTTACAGGTGTGGTCTGACCGGCCATATGGTTTACGACTGTGGCATCCGTTTGGATGCAAATAGGCTGCGAGCTGACCTCAAAAGGGACCCTCGTTACCAGACTGAGGCGTGTTTGAGGGGGAAGCCGAGGAACCCGCAACCAGACCAGGGCCGCAATCAGAGAAACCCTCCCCCAGCTGCTCGTAACAATCAGGGGCGACTGAATGTGGTGAACCGAGCTGACCTGCAAGACAATGATGATGTCATAGCTGGTACGTTCACAGTTAAAGATTCTGCCACGTACGTTTTGTTTGATTCTGGAGCGTCGTATTCCTTTATAGCAAATAAGAAAGCGGAACAACTAGGATTTAGAGCCCCTAGCGCAGTGAACTTAGGCGTTTCGTTACCTAATGGGACAGTCGTAAACTGCTCTCAGAGATACATGAACGTTCCAATACTTATCTATGGGGTCGAGTTTGCAGCGAACTTGATTAAGTTCGACTTGCAAGACTTTGATATTATTTTGGGAATGGATTGGTTGGTTCGTCACAAGGCCACAATTGACTGCGCTCAACAGAAGGTGACCTTGTATGGCCCGAATAAGAAGAGAGTGTCTATTTATGCTGAACCGCCAAAACCGAGGATTAAGATTGTCACGGCTCTAAAGATGACGGAGTTGGCAAACAAAGGATATCCAGTCTATCTCTGCCATGTAGAAGACAAGGAAGCAGAGGGATTTGACCTCGAACAGATCCCAGTCGTACGTGACTATCCGGATGTATTCCCGGATGAGATTCCGGGGATGCCACCACACAGAGGGGTAGAATTTACAATTGATTTGGCGCCAGGGACCCAACCTGTGTCTAAAGCCCCGTACCGGATGGCACCTGCAGAGAGCAAGGAATTGAAGGAACAACTGGAAGAATTACTTGATAAGGGTTACATCAGGCCAAGCACATCACCATGGGGAGCCCCGGTGCTATTCGTCCGCAAGAAGGACGGGAGTATGCGACTCTGCATAGACTACCGCGGATTGAATCAGGTCACCATTAAGAACAAATATCCTCTCCCGAGGATCGACGACCTGTTCGATCAACTAAAAGGAGCAAGGACGTTCTCAAAGATCGACCTGAGGTCAGGATATCATCAGCTGAGGGTAGCCGAAGAGGACATTCCGAAGACGGCTTTCCGAACCAGATACGGGCATTACGAATTTACAGTAATGTCTTTCGGATTAACCAATGCCCCAGCAGTATTCATGAGTTTGATGAACGACATCTTCCGCGAATTACTAGACACCTGCGTAGTGGTGTTCATCGACGACATTCTAATCTACTCCAAGGGGAAACGCGAGCACGAAGAACACTTACGTAAGGTTTTGACCATATTGAGGGATCACCAGTTATATGCAAAATTATCAAAATGCGAGTTCTGGCTAAACAAAGTGTCCTTCCTTGGGCACAATGTTTCGGCCGAAGGAATTTCGGTAGATCCGGCCAAGGTATCAGCAGTGGCCCAATGGCCTATTCCGACCTCGCAAACTGAGATAAGAAGCTTTCTCGGTTTAGCAGGATACTACAGACGTTTTGTGAAGGACTTCTCCAAGATTGCTAGACCATTGACGCAGAACTTGAAAAAGGGAAGCAAGGTGATATGGACACCAGAGTGCAATGCCGCGTTCGAGACATTGAAGAAGAGGTTGACTACGACTCCTGTCCTAACACTTCCCACAGACACGGATGATTTTGAGGTGTATAGTGACGCATCTAAGAACGGACTGGGGTGTGTCCTGATGCAGCTCGGGAAAGTAATAGCTTATGCGTCCCGACAGCTGAGACCTCATGAGGAGAATTACCCCACACACGACCTGGAATTAGCAGCGGTCGTGTTCGCACTAAAAATATGGAGGCATTACTTGTATGGGCGGAAATGCAAGGTTTACACCGACCACAAGAGTCTAAAGTATATTTTTACTCAGAAGGAGTTGAATATGCGACAGAGAAGGTGGTTGGAATTAATCAAAGACTATGATCTGGACATTGCCTACCACGAGGGTAAGGCAAATGTCGTAGCCGATGCACTTAGCCGAAAATCTACCCACATGGCAAGTATGAAGGTCCTACCCCCAGAGTTGTATCGAGAAATAGCCGAATTTGGAATCGAGTTAGTGTACGAGGGCACACCGGCAAGGCTGTTTAGCACAGTCGCAATTCGGCCAGATTTCTTTGAGGAAATTCGGGCAAGTCAACCAGGAGACACAAAATTGGAAAGGATAAAGGCCAAGATTGAACAAGGGAAGGCAACTGACTTCCGGGTTGAGGCGGATGGATGTATTAAGTTTCGAGGACGTTGGTGCGTACCACAGGCATGTGCCGAACTAAAGAGGAAAATTTTGGAGGAAGGGCACGAGACACCATACTCTGTTCATCCTGGAGGCGACAAGTTGTATAAAGACCTGAAGGAACATTTTTGGTGGCCGAGAATGAAGAAGGAAGTAGCAGACTTCGTCGAACAATGCCCTATCTGTCAAAAGGTTAAGGCGGAAAGAAAGAAACCCATCGGGTTGGTGAAACCTCTAGAAATTCCAACATGGAAGTGGGACAGTATTTCGATGGACTTCGTCTCGGGGCTGCCTAGGACACCATCGGGATACGATAAAATATGGGTTATTGTCGACAGACTAACCAAGGCTGCTATCTTTATACCCATGCGAGAAAAGTGGAGCATGGAACAGTTAGCAAAAGCTTACGTGGATAACGTGGTAAGAAGACACGGAGTCCCGCAGGACATCGTGTCAGATCGTGATGGGAGATTCACTTCGAATTTTTGGACGAAGCTTCAAGAGGCGCTTGGCACTAAGCTTAATTTAAGCACGGCCTTTCACCCGACTACCGACGGTCAGACCGAAAGGACCATTCAAACGTTAGAGGACATGTTGAGATCGTGCGTCCTGGAGTTCGGAGGTAGCTGGGAAAAGCATCTGGCGTTAATCGAGTTTTCATACAATAATAGCTATCATGCTAGTATTGGTATGGCGCCATTTGAGGCAATGTATGGGAGAAAGTGTCGAAGCCCACTGTGTTGGTTTGAGAAGAACGAACCGATCCAAGTTGGACCCCCAATGATCGAGGAGTCGAGAAAAATAATCGAGACGGTCCAGCAGCGGATCAAAGCGGCACAGGATAGGCAGAAAACGTATGCCGACAAGCATAGGAGGATTGGAGAATACAAAATTGGGGATAAGATACTTCTTAAAGTGTCTCCAATGAAAGGTGTGATGAGATTTGGCAAGCGCGGTAAACTGAGTCCGAGATATATTGGACCCTTCGAGATAACCGCAAGAATTGGACCACTGGCTTACAAGTTGGCTCTACCAGAGGAATTATCTAAGGTCCACAACGTATTTCACGTATCCCAACTCAAGGAGTACCATCAGGACCCCAGGAGGGAAGTGATACCGGAAATAATCGAGCTGGACGAGAACCTGACATATGAAGAGAAACCCGTGCAAATCCTGGATTCAAAGGAACGGACCACGAGGCGGAAATCGATCCGGATGGTGAAGGTGCAGTGGTCAAGACATGACGAGAAGGATGCCACGTGGGAAGTCGAAGCCGATATGAGGGATAAGTATCCGGAACTATTTGGCGAATTTAGGGACGAATAGGGACTCAATGTACTATGTATGATCTTACGCTGTTTTAAATTAAAGTACTAATGAAGTATCGAGTCTTCCATTTTAACTTGCATGGCTTCGAGGACGAAGCCTTATTTTAAGGAGGGTAGACTATAACACTCCGAAGAATTTAAAGCAAGAATAGGGATAAAATTTATAATAAAATAAATTTAAGTAATAACTTGCTCGAATCCTTAGAAATTTCAATTGAGGTTATATGGATCTCCCTTAAGCTTAGGGTACATTTGAATTAATTACTTGAACAATACCACTAGGCCAACTAGTTAATAAAATGTTCGATTTATCGATAATTCCGAACGAGATTAATTTATGGTTAAGGTCATACAATCAAATTAAAAATACTTAACTCAATTAAGTTGTTGGAAAACTAACGGTTGTCAAATTTATAATACATGACCATTCCGGAGTGGGAAAAAAAATCGAGGATCTTGGTTTATTGGACAAATGGAGCCAAACCAATTAGTAAATTAAATTCAATAAAATATTAAGTCCAAAAAAATTAATCATATATTAGGTCCACAATTAGGATTGATTAAGATTTAGTCCAATAAATTAATTAAGTCCAAAAATTTAATCAAGTCCAATAGATTAATTAGGTCTCAATAAGATGTTTGGGCTTGGACAATTAAAATGGATGTTAAAAGAGGAAAAGAGCCCAACACCAAGATTGAGCCCAAGCCCACACATTACAAACCCTAACCCTAATTTGCCTAAGCCGCCGCCGCCGCCCACCTCCGGCCGCCGTCGCCGGAGCTTCGCCGGAGCTCCGCCGGCCACCACCCCAAACCACCATTTTCCACCCCTTATTCCATTTCCGGCCCCAAAACCACCATCCGCGGCCCCCTGCCGCCTCTACCTCCACCACCACCATCCTCCCCCTGCCGCCAGCTCCATCACCACCATCCTCCGCCTACCGTCGCCACCACCCCATCCCTTCCCGAATCCACTCGCGGCCAGGCCACCACCACGGCTGCCTCTTCCCCTCCGCTGCCACGGCCGGCCTCCACCCTCATCACAATCCCACCGAAAACTCTTCCCTCAACCCACAACAAGTCAAAAAGAAAAAAATTTGAAAAGAAAGAGAATGGAGAAAGAACAAGACAAGTAGGGGAGCAGGAAGGAGAGGCCGAGCCACCGCCGCTCGAGGCCGCCACCATCGCCGCCATAGCCTCCGCCGCCACCACCGCTTCACCCTTGCACCACCGCGACCTCCATTTCCGCCACCACTCCTACCATTTTCCCCCAACTGATTTGCACCAAAACAGAACACAGATTCAAAGAAAAAAAAAAGAAAAGGGAGAAAGGGGGGCGTAGAAGGAGGGAGGGGACGAGGCAGTGCAGGGACCAAGGCTTCTCCCTACCGATGTGCACTTGGGAGCTTCCTGGTTTCTTCCTAAGGGCTGCCATGGGGAAACGAGATGAAGGGATTGATGGGGAAGGGGGGGGGGCGGCGGATGGGAGATGGGAAGAGAGGGAAAAAGGGTGCAGGCTATAAGTGAAGGGATTGAAAGGGAAGTGATTTGAGTGGGTAACCGGGTAATGGGGAATAAAGCTGGGAATTGGGTTTTAACCAGACAAAAGACCTTCACTCTTCTACCTATAAGACCTCCCCTCTCCTTCAGCTTACCCACGCCTCTTCTTCCCTCATTTCTGTTCTCTCAGTTTTCCAAATTCTTGTCCAGACTATTCCACTCCATTCTGCATTGCAGCAAGAAAACTTAGCTAGGAAAGGAGGATTTATCTCTGTAGCAGTTGGAGCAGCCTTAGGAGGTGAAGCTTAGGTAATTAAATTTTTCATCTCCATAGTTGTATTTTTATTTTTTTAGCCTCTAGAGAATGTTTGCTGAGTTCTAAAAGAATAAAAATATTTAGTGTTATAGTTCGCTCAAACTTGTGAGAAGCTTGCATCACTGTAGTGGAGTAGCTGTTCGTTAGGGAAATTTTATCTGCTCGTAGCCGGCGTCGTGTTATTTTCCCCAACTATCTGCGGTAACTGTAAGTAGATTTTTACTCCTTGGGGATAGCCCAAATTTATTTTAGCTAAAGCATAATTTTTACCGCTTTATTTATTTTAATTTTATGCTTATAGCTCCCTACTGTTTTTGGAATATTGGTGTGCGCTTTTACTGTGCTTATTTAATTTCTGCAATAAATCGAACGAACTTGGTACCATTGTTACGGGGGCTGGGTCTGGGTATGGGCTGGCTGCCCAACTCCCACGTTGTTGTGCACTTAATCGCCACACGGGGACTCTTGGGGCTATCCAGGCAGTTCCATATCTGATTCCAGTGGTGGGTTTCGAGGAAATTTCTTACCTCCCCCACACCCTTGCGTGTATGTGCAGTCTGAGCCCGTTGGGGAACCTGCACATCACAGTGGCTGGGATTTTACATCTCGGTAACGCATATTGCTGTATTAACTATTCCCGGGTTAGATTAATATTGTCTATATGTATAAATTACTCTCGTTTAGCATGCCATATTCCATAACTGCATTTTAAAAATACTCCCTGCAGCCCAACCTCCTCCGGGGGTAAGGGTCTACTTACTCAGCGATCGTTTTCGCTGACTCTACATTTTACCCTACTCTTTTTCAGGTTTTGACATCTGTAAGGACCAATAGTCTTCTTCTATCATCTGGGCACGGTTCGGGTATTCCTAAAGAAATTCTGGGTTTTAAGTATGTATAACTTTTAAGTCTCCCAGGCGGAGTAACTTGGCATGTGTTTTTGATTTAACTTGAGGACGTGTATTTGGGTGTCTACCCACTTTTGAAACTTTTACGCCTCCCTACTTCATCGACTATGAATGCTATTTTCTCAAGAATGCCTGTATTTGCAGCTTTTGTGCGAAACACTCAATACCTGAATTAAACTCTGATTTTTCTGCAAATATTTATTTATGTTAGCCTTAGCGTATTTCGGGATGCCCGGGATGCGTGGCGGTAGCACTCGCCCATTTAACCCATGTTTTGCTTCTGTTGATCTAGAGGAAAAATGGGGGTGTTACAAATACCACCATTACAGAAAAAAAATCCAATTTATAGAATTTGCAGCAATTAGTCTTTCAATTTCTAACAAAGCTAGATTTATATTTGTTCTTCCGTCAAATGCACATCTGTTAAAATATAGATTATGAAGTATTTCTTAAAAAATAGATTAAAAAAAATAAATTTTTCTTCTTTAGTTACTGATGGACTATTTGCACCCCAATAACTCTTTATATACTCGATTCTTTTATTTATAATATGCTTTACGAAAATAACTAATTTACTCTAAATCTATTATCCATACAATATGAATTTTCACAATTCTCTTAATAATTGTAATTTCTTTTGTATTATTTGAAATATAATAAAAATAAATATGATCTATTCAATTTAGTATATATTTATATACAATTAGAATGATATAATTATAAAAATATTTTTAAATAATTAGCAACTATATAATTGTATATTACTTTTTAAGATAAATGACATATTTTTGTGAAAACATGGCCTATATATTTATTAATATATACAAATCTTTTTCATATATTCATTAATCTATCTTTTAATAATATAAATTCCATATATACACCGTATTCTATATAAATTTAAAATTTAGAATTTTCACAAATTAAAAATTGTGGGAACTCCATATAAATTGAAAATTAAATATCTTTTAAAAACTAAAAATTAGGATGTCATATACACATTGATATGTATATTTGATATAAATAAATAAATATGTGCAATGTACATTTTGATTATATCATTTACCACACAAAAAAATATAACCAAAATTAAGACTAAACCTACACAAAATTATCGAAATTACAATATGATCACCATATTGAAATATAAACGCAACATAATTCTTAGTTGCCAGTGCAGAACCTCGTTCTAATAATACTATGGTGCAAAAACTGAAAATGTCTATTCATGTTGTAATAATCTTATGGTATAAAAATCAAAATCTATAATAAATAATAAATGCAGCAATAAAATCTAAAATAAATCAAATAAAAAATATAAAATAATAATAGAAAATAAAAAATGAAAAATAATAAATTCCAAAATAGATAAAATAAAAATACAAAATTTCACATTTTATCTTTCAAATCTTTTTAAAAGTGAATAAATCTCTAATGAATAAATAAATAAATGCGAAAATCTAAAATTAGTAAAGTTAAAATTGCAAATTAATATAGATAAAATAAAAAATGAGAAATTTCAAATTTCAAATCTTTCAAATATATTTAAAAGTGAAGATAGTGGGAATTCCATATAAATTTGAAATTCCATATTATATTTCAAAAATTGAAAATCTATAATGAAAAAATAAATAAATGCAGAAATATAAAAGTAATTAATTAAAAATGCAAAAATCTATAAAAATTAGAAATTTGAAATGGAGACACCGCATTAAATTTAGGATGGGTTGTTCACTAATGCTTTAATATATATATTGATTACGCATGTCTTTGGCAGATAGTTTTTTTTTTTTTTTTCTAAACAGCCTATACAGGCTATGAAAGGGGTGGTGGGAGCCCATGCCATATAAATTAACAAAGGGAGGGATACGGACCGGTGGGGAATCGAACCTCCAACCTTCCATTAGAAATCGAGAGATTTAACCACTTGAGCTAATTTCTCATCCCAAATCTTTGGCAGAAAGTTAATCAAGTGTTTGGAAAGCGAAATAAATACATTAAATAATGTAATTATGACTAATTAATTAATTAAACAAGTTCAGATATGAAACCAGCAATACAGCACTAGTTAGTCACTGTCATTAAAGACATCATCCACTGTTGACTGTAGGGATGTAAATGAACAGAATATTGCAGTATCCGATTTGATTTGTTAAGCTTTACGAATACTATCGAATCGAATTATTCTATAAAATAATTTAATACCTAAAAAATTAATTTTTAATTATTGAAATTAAATACTTAAGTCAATATATCAAATTTAATACTTTAATTTCATAATTAAATATATTCATATTAATTAGTAAATATAGTCATTAAAAATAAATTTTAAATTATTTAACAAAGTTATTTATATATTATATTATTTATATAAAACGGAATGTTTAATCGAATATCGAATTGAATAAAATATTATTCGAATATCAAAATTTCGAATAATTTCGAATCGAATTACAATCGAACCAAAAATATTTGATTCATTTGCAACTCCAGTTGACTGTACTATTGCACTCTCTCTCCCTCATAAATCATGGTGGTTTTTTTTTGGCGTAATATTTTATTTTAATGATTAATATTTTAAATTATGTATGAATGAAAATTATACCCCACTGTTCCATTTAGCTTGTCTTATTTGACTTCTGTACACAATCCAATCCACATTTTCAATCGTTAGAATTATGTAAAATATATAGTATTATAAAACTACATGATCATACGATTCTAAAAAGACCCAACTCGACTATTTTTCTCCAAATATATACTTACAATAACATTGAATCAAAGTTGAACAATGATCAGTGCCAAAAAGTCAAAGAGGACATGTTACCTGGGACGGATCGGAGCCATCCGTCTTTTTTTACTTGCTACGGACTCACATTTTACGTAGTCCAACGCACATTTTAAACCATTAATAACTCAAGTTCGGTATAAGTAAAAATTCTAAAAGTTCAATATTTAAAAACTACACGATGAGACGAATCGAACAAGATCTTACTTCACTATATTTTAACTTAATTATATAACTATGATAAAACTTTAAATCAAAGTTTGTGTGTGAATAGTACCACAATTGCAAATGTGGCAAGAGAAAAAAAAACAGAGGGAGTATATTATAAGCTTATACAATTAGATGATTCTATTAAAAAAACATAAAAAAAAGAATATGTGCTTATATTTTTATTATTTTTATTCTTATATACATACAATAACATTATATAACTAAAAAATATTGTACAAAATTCAAATAATTTTGCAAATTAAATACTAACCCCGTTTTCCAGAATCTGAAACATTTGATGTTTTGACACTATTTTTTATTCAACTTTGATTCACGTATATACAATAGTTATAGAAGGAAAAATATAGTCAAATGAGATTTTGTTAGAATCGTCTCATCTTGTAGTTTTATAATATGAAATTTTTATAATTTTTTACTTATATCGGGAGTTATTAACGGTTAAAAATATGCAATGGACTGCGTGTACAGAGTGAATATTGTATTTTCATAGAAACGGAGCAAGTATAATGATCATGCCACCATAATATATACATCACGCTGCACGCATGCATGTGATTGTTAGACATGTGGATGCAAGTATGTAACTATTTCGTCGCTCTTATAGGTGTGTCTAAACACGACAACACATACCTATTTTCATTATTACATTCTTCAATACCGTCACTAATTAATTCTTCAATACCCATTTTCATACACACGACTACTGTTCTTAACTCTTAAGCTCCAACGAAGCAAGCCAATTATTACATGCCGTATTACCGTTGAAATGGAACATTTTCAAACACAAGTGAAACCACAACAACCAAATAACCAAACACAAGTGAATCATTTAGTACTCACATTTATGTGTGTGCAATATATAACCATGCATCTGTGATGTCACTTAAATATAAATGTAACCACAACACCACCCAAGTCCCAAACCACACTTATGCATATACTGATATAGTACTGCTAATTAATGTAAACATGTGTGATGTATGTAGACAGTAGACACAGTGGCGATTCCAAGGGGTAGAGGTGTTGGTGATTTAGAGCATCAAGTATATTAAATACAAACAAGTGTCATTAGGAAATGGTGTTTGACACTCATTTGTATAAAATATAGAATAATAAAATAAAATGTCTGCAATTGTGTAATTACTCTTTGGTTACATCCGGGCATTTCAAATGGAAAGTGGTGTCTGGAATTAAGTAACTGCTATGTGGTTACATCAGGTATTTCAAATTGGAAGATTCTGTCGAATGGCTTCAAGTTGAACAATTCAGACAAATGTTTGTACAACAAATTCATTGACCAAGGTTATGGTGTTATCATTTGTCTTTATGTGGATGATATGTTGATCTTTGGAACAGATTTAGAAAGTATTGAATTAACAAAATCATTCTTAGCTTCCAAGTTTTCTATGAAAGATATGGGAGAAGCTGATGTCATCCTTGGCATAAAAATAATTAGAGAACAAGACAAACTGATCTTATCACAGACTCATTACATTGAGAAAGTACTTAAGAAGTTCAATGTTTGTGATAGTTCTCTTGCATCAACTCCTATGGATCCAAGTGTTAAGCTACTGCCTAATGGTGGTAAGGTTGTCTCTCAACTGGAATATGCCAGGGTGATTGAATGTTTAATGTATGCAATGACATGTACGAGACCTGACATATCCTTTGCTGTAGGAAAATTGAGTAGATTCACTAGTAATCCTAGTTTATCTCATTGGCATGCAGTCCGGCGTGTGCTTAAATATTTAAAGAAAACCATTGATTATGGTTTGACGTATAGTGGAAATCCCTCAGTATTGGAAGGGTTTTCAGATCACTCTTCAACAAGTGGTTGGGTATTTCTTATTGGAGGAGGTGCAGTTTCCTGGTCATCCAAGAAACAAACCTGTATTACTGATTCCACTATGGCTTCAGAGTTTATTGCTCTAGCTTCGGCAGGAAAGGAAGCCGAATGGTTGAGGAATCTCATGTTTGAGATACCTGTGTTGCCAAAACCAATATCACCAATAGCAATACATTGTGACAATGCAGCTACTTTGGCAAAAGCCTATAGTCAAGTTTACAATGGTAAGTCCAAGCACATTGGTGTAAGACATAGTTACATCCAAGGACTTATCACAGATGGTACCATAACAGTTGACTATGTTAGAACAAAATTTAACCTTGCGGATTGTTTTACTAAAGCATTAGCAAGAGATTCCATTGAAAGAATGTCAATTGGAATTGGATTACAGCCCGTTTCTAGTCACAGCTAAGAGAATCTTAACTTAATGCCTAATTTAACATCAGGTCTTGAGTTCAATAAGATTAAATCTCTTAGTTGATGATTGAAAGCACTAACAGTATATTGAGGTATATGTAAATCAGGTTGATTTATTTCTTAATAGATCTTTGACATTATGCTTTATTACAGGAGCATGTTTTCTTTAGAGATCTACCTATGTAAGTGCGAAGTTTGGCCGCTTCAAGAAGCCAAGGGGCAAGGCTTTGATGCATTTATGAATAGATATGGACGCAGGGCCCTTATTGTGTCAAGAAATAAGAATATGTATTTGATCTTGTGTGTACAGTATCTTCAAATTTGCATTATGTATTAAATTGGTTCAATTGTTACTCAATACCAATTCTATACGTTTTCTTGGAATGTATATTGTACTAAAATGAAAGTTCAAGTCTCTGTACACTTTCATCTATGCATAAGGTTGTCTTTGGTTGATAAGTAATTAAATTTGAGCTAAGTTTTGATACTCTAAATGGGGAAGGATTGTTGGTGATTTAGAGCATCATGTATATTAAATACAAACAAGTGTCATTAGGAAATGGTGTTTGACACTCATTTGTATAAAATATAGAATAATAAAATAAAATGTCTGCAATTGTGTAACTACTCTTTGGTTACATCTGGGCATTTCAAATGGAAAGTGGTGTCTGGAATTAAGTAACTGCTATGTGGTTACATCAGGTATTTTAATTGGAAGATTGTGTCTGTTCAAAAGACACCATTTCCTTGTTAAATAAAGAGTTATTCTTCGGCAGACATATAGACATCAACCAAATTCATTTCTCCATCTTTGTTCTTATTCAACAATATTTAAGAGTGTGAATATTGTGGTTGTCTTCTTTGTATCTCAAAAGCTTTTCGTGCAGCCCTCACTCTTTATGGGACGAAAATTGCTTTTAGGAAAGTGATATCACGCCTAGAAGACTATATCACCAAGTCTATATTTTTCTTGAAAAGTGTTGTATTTGTTACTTTTCCCTTCCATTCCTACAGAATCTATAACAAGAGGGGGGTCAGCTGACCCCCTTAATTTTTAAAAAAAAAAATAATAATTTTTTTTAATTTTATATAAAAAAAATGCTTTATATATTCCTTTCAATTCCCAATTTTTCCTATTCCCTCTTTGAAATTTTTTATTGTGAAATAAAGGATAGTGATAAATTAATAATCTTGAATGTGCTTTGCCCAAATAATTTACAACTTGAGTGAAGGAAGAATTGAATAGGGAAAGCATATATAAGTTGTAATTCTGTGTGTAACTGTAAGTCACAGGTAGATTTTAGGATTCTAAATTTGTTATTTTGTAATACTGAATTTAGGGTTTTAAATATAAGGACAAAGACCTATATTGAAAATTTTCTTGGATGTATTTGTTGATCAAATTTTTTTTAATTTTACTTGCAACCGTTGAAAGAATCTTTTCTGGAATGAAGATTGTCAAATCCATTGGTGATGAAATCTTAAATGATTCATTATTATCTTATATTGAAAAAGAAATACTAGATGAAATAGATGTCGATCAAATATTGAATTTTTTTTTCTGAAAAATATTAGTGCGTCCAAGAGTATTGTAATTAATATTATTAATATTCTGTATTTTTTTTCGAATTCGCACGACTTAGTTTAAGTTCTTGGAATCGCCACCGAATAGAGAGCATGTAATCTAACATGACAATTATGTGGCGTGGCACAATACAATTGGTGGGTGCAGGTGGGTATATTGATGTTTTGTCCTTTGTGGCTTACATATTGTGAGTAGTGAGAGAACCACCCATCACCCAATTCAAAACTCCTTATATAATTATATTAATAATCGTCCCAAGATTTGTGACCAAATTAGCAGTCATAAATTACCATTAATATTAATAATGTATTCATACATATCTTGGGGGTATCTGATCTCTCCACAAAACTTAAACCAGCTGGTTGGCTAATGTAGTGGGATTTGTTATATGCATCCCACCAAATCATCATCCATATATATGCAATTCCCTTCTGCAGGATTTTTCTTCTGTAGCTGCTTCTCACCACAATCTGCAAGCTAGATTCTTCTAAACTCCCCCTTTCTGTTTTGCAGCAGTAGTGCTCTGTTGTAATCTGTATGCATATATAGTAGTAGTAACATAATTTAATTATTCCAGTTTGTCTCTCTGTCTGCCTGTCTTCCCCAGAAGTGGTAGCATTTCTACAGGTAACTACATTTTCAGTTTTATTTTACCCAATTATATTGCATGCCTCTCAATCACTGTGTATTTAGTTAGTTAGTTTGGATTGACTTTGTCCCCCTGCAAACTCTTTTGTGTAATCTGGAGAATTGGGGTTCAGATTATCATTGCATCCCAAAATCAGGAATCAAACTCTTTTCTATTAATTCTGTTTGAATTTAGACCACTGATCAACCCCCCCACCCAAAAAAAAAAAAAAAAAAAAAAAAAGGTTATACAAAGAAGCTATTTTTGCACGTCCCGAGATTTCTACATCTGAGCGCAACAGAATATGTGGAGAGGAAGGATTGAGGAAGAAAGAAATCCAAAACAATGAAAAATATCTGAGAAGTCAACAAGTTAGAAGATGCTTTTAAGTTTTGAATCACTGTTGTTTTGACAACGATGCCACGCCATGTCTGACAGATATTTTTTTGCCTCTGTCGATAATTATCCTCCTGTCTTGCCCCCAAATACGCTTTAATTTTGATAACTCTCGCGCTCCACTATTTTATTTGTATTATCTACAGTTGAATTCATTTTGGTATTATATAGTGGTTTTTTTTCCTTCTGCCCCACAGTTGATCAATCTGAAAGTTCGAGTCTTTGTATGTCTGGTCGGAAATGGAGAACCTTCTGAATCACTACGACAAGGAACACATGAAACTGGCGATGTTAAAGCACGAGGAAACCTTCCGACACCAGGTACGTAGATTCTGAATTCAATTATATCAATACACAGTTCATCGATATTGACCATCAATTGTGAATTAATTGAATTTCTAGGGTTCTAAAATTCTCCCCCAAATTTGAATCAACTGCAGGTTGGCGAGCTCCACCGCCTGTACCGAATCCAGAAGAAGCTAATGAACAACATTAATCCCGAAAACGTAAAGAAACACGCGGCGAATCCGAATCATTGTCCGGACCCGGCAGAACCTGCCCGAGAATTCAATTCTAGGGTTTCAGACATTGGGGATGATCTGGAGCTGACATTGGGCACACGAAGCTATTACCAGAAGAAAATCAAATCAGCTTCTTCCGATCATCATCCACCTAACGAACTTCCATCCGATTCCGGGACAACCTTTTCGAATTCTTCCTCAACAGGTTCCAGCCACATGAATGGGAAGAGGCACAACGACGAGTTAACAATACCCCGGCAGAAATGGGCAGCTCCTGTACAAAATCAGGACAGATTAAACAGTCCCCCATGGCTTGTTCAGGCCCTCAGCCTGAACTTAACCTGAAAAATTAATTACAAGACTCGATTTTTAGGGTTGGGGTTTTTTATGATGATGTTCAAATTAAACATTTATAGTTATAATAATGATTCGCTGATTTTTGCTGTGCCAGAAATTCCATCATAAATTTTCTTGTACTATAATCGATGAGTAGTGTTGTAGACAAGATTAAGAGTGTCTGGACACGGTTAGAGGAAGAAAGGGAGAAATATCTTTTGGGGAATCCCTAGAGGCTAGAGTTGTGCATTATTGTCCCACATGGCTCACATGAAGATAAGACTAGTAGTATAATTTAACATCTATCATTGAAGTATGTATGTATGGATGATTCTGTGTTGTTTTTCTAAATTCTAATTTGTCTGATCTTATGATGGAATTGAAGTTGAGTGTAATGTAGCCAATGTAGTATTGATTCCCCATCATTTAGGGCAGCTTTTCATTCGACTATAGTTTGTCAATTAAGAATAATTCCCCATTCAGGGAAGATTTTTGATGTGTATGTATAGTGGAATTTGCCCACATTTTGTTAATTTCAAAGGTCTAACTTAGAAAATTCTGCTAGTGGTAGACAGCTAATCAATCAGTGGTGATCATGAAATCCACTTTTGAATAGTTGGATTTTTCTGGGATGATGAATTGGAAAATGGTGGGAAATTAGTATATATAATTAAAACACTTTATTTAATTCCCAATTTCTCATGCTGTTATGCTGCAATAGGTTGGACAATGACATTTCCTGGCGTCTCCGTTTTCCACCGTTTACATTGATTCAGATCAGATACTAAACGTATACTACTATTTTAGAGAGTTATTAGGAACTTAGAATTTTTAGCATTAATTTAGGTTTTGAATTTACAGTTTATATTAGAATTAGTTAATAGGATTTTCATTATTGTTTCTTAGAAAGTAAAGAATAAAGAATATTTCTAAGAGGTGTGTAAATTTACGGACAGGGGACAAGGCTTTGTAAGGAGCCCCTTCAACCACAAGAACAGCAACGACGCAGATAATTTTCATTTACTTTTTTTTTTGTAAATATTTCCTTGTAAATACAATTCACTCATAATTAATATATAAGGGCAAAAAGAGAAGTACTGAATTTTTTAATATTATATAAAGTGTTTAAATGGTGAGTTTTTAAAATAATTAAAAAAAAATTAATTTAATTAAAGAATTAATAGCTTTAATTGGAAGAAATTAAAAGATGGACGGCCGAGATCCGTGGTCCATCTGGTGTTGTAATCCCTCTGGAGCTCTAAGAGATTTTAATAAATTAAAATAACTAGATCACTACAAATTAAATAAAACAAGATAAAATTGATGACGAGATAAATTAAATTAAGCAGACCTCCAAAAGGGAATCATTAATTAGAAATCTGAAGTGCATTATTGCTCGAGGGTTATGGAGCTCTTTAATTGGTGCACACAATTCAGACAAGCTATGTCTCATATTATATACTCCCTCCGTCCCACAATAATGTTCTCATTTGACTTTTTGACGCTGTTCATTGTTCAACTTTGACTCGATATTATTGTAATTATATATTTGAAAAAAATAGTCGAGTTCGGTCTTGTTAGATTCGTCTAATCGTATAGTTTTAGAATATATATTTTACATAATTTCTACTTGTATATATTTTGAGATATTAACAATTTAAAAAGTGCATTGGATTGTGTGTAGAAATGAAATGGGAACATTATTATGGGACAGAGGGAGTATATGATTTCTGTCCAAATAAAAAAAATGTTTGGAGTTGAATCAGTTACTTCTGAAAATTGAATTGCTAAATGAATATTTTGCTGAATGAATGTTTTGTATATGCTGAGTGTTTTTATATAGCTCATACACCATTAAATATCCAGCACACGTATCATTAACGTAACACCAAGTACACACACCTTATCGGATCAGCACAACAACACCTTCCGAATGTCACACATTCGGTACCTATTTAAACCCATAAAAAAAAAAAAAAAAAAGTATTCAAACAAGATTGAAGGAATCTGATGCAGATAAAACCTGTTCTAAATATGTGCTAACAATTACCAAAAAAAAAATACCATAAACAGCCACCCAAGCCGATAATTTTATAATCCTCATCATCTTGCACCTACCACATGGAAAACCCCAAAAATTTTATGTATGACAGTATGAGTGTATTAATTTTTTTTTTTTGATGTGTCCGCCACCAAATGAACAATAGATTCCATTCCCTAATTAAACAAAGGCTGCCCTTTTATTACAATAGTGTGCTTCAATGAATCCTGACCTGGACTGCCTCTCTCTTATCCCTACTTTTATTTAATTGTTTCCCTTTTTTCTTCTTTTAAAAGAAAATGCAGCATAATTATAATGATAAGTGTTTGGCTTTCAGATCAGAATCAGATATGGGTCCATACAATGTATCTATATGTATAGCTAGGGACCCCCACCAAGCATTCGTGTAAGCCTCAGGGCAAAAGAGTGAATGAAATTGTGTCCAATCAATCAAAATAATTGTAATGAAAAGTATCGTCTATGTGTAATGCATGGATGGTGTCTGATGGTGAGGTCTCTTTGCTTGAGCGGCTTCTTAAATTTGTACCAAGTATTTATTTATTTAAGTCTTTATTATTCAATTTAGTGCCTAAACGCCGCATTTATATTTATATACTTCCTCCGTCCTCAAATATTTACCCCATTTGATTTATAGTTATACAAATTAAAATATAGTCAAGAGAGATCTTGTTAGATTCGTCTCGTCGTGTAGTTTTTAAATATCGAACTTTTAGAATTTTTACATATTCCGAACTTGAGTTATTAATAATTCAAAATATGCATCGGACTGCGTGCGCAGTGGGTCCGTAGCAAATATTTGAAAACGGAGGAAGTATAAAAGAGCCGAATGTATGGTTTTCCACTGTAGAAGAATCTTCCGATGCAAATAACATAATGTTTTCTTTTCGATAAAGGTGTGTGAGAGCCCAAGCCACACAAATTACAAATGGAATAAAGTTGAGGGATATAGGGGGCCGGGTAGGAATAAAACCCCCAATTTATAGTTGGAATGCAGGAAATATAATCACTTGGGTTAAGTCTCATTCCCTCCAAATAACATAATGTTGTTTAAATTGTACTCGTGACGACTCAATTAGAAATTCGGAATCTTATTATTAACTAATATAATATTTGTACATGCATGTTTTGAGATGATGTGGTATGTAGCATCCAATTAATGACCAATGGCATGCTATTTTAATTTTATTTTATTGTTAGTATTATTATAAATGGTCGCATGCGCACACTATTAATTAATCATCAGTTGTTCTTGGGGTCAAAGCAAAGGGTTGTTGAAGCCAGGAATATCCATCGTCACTCACTTCACTGATGACTTTAAGGGCACGTTTGGAACATTGTATTGTATTATGATGTATTGTATTATATTAATGATGGTGTATTGTATTATGATTTATTGTATTAAATTAATGTTATACACAATGTTTGGTGTTGATGTTGTAGTACATCATGATGTATAATATTTTAAATAAATAAATAAAAATAGTTTTCTAATTTATTAATTAATAAATAATAAATTTAAAATAACATTATTTTAAAAATAATTAAATATAAAAATAGTTAATATATTAATAAGTAATTTATTAAAAATAATAATTAAATAATTAAATTAAAAACAATTAATATATTATTAAATAATATAAAAATAATATTATTTTAATATCATAATATTTAATACTCCCTCCGTCCCAGCTAATGTGTCATGTTGACTTTTTAACATTGTTCATTGTTCTACTTTGACTCGATTTTATTGTATGTATATATTTGGAAAAAATAATCGAGTTGGATCTTGTTAGACTCGTATAATCATGTAGTTTTAGAATATATATTTTACATATTTTTTGTTGTACACATTTTGAGATATTAGAGGTTGAAAAAGTGCATTGGATTGTGTGCAAAAGTGAAACAAGACAAGTTAAGTGGGACGGAGGGAGTAGTAGTTATGAAATGCATAAGGAAATTAAAAAAAAAAAAGAAAAAGAAAAACAAACAGAAATAAAATATAATACACCATAAATCCACCCTCCCACAAAGTATTAAATAATACATCAAACCCCTCATTAAAATAATACCTACACATCTCTTCAAAATCAGCAAACATAGGACAACATTAAATTAGTGCATAATATTATACTATACACCCTAATACATCTTAATACACCATAGCAAACGTACCCTAAAGGATGCACCGCAGATTACTCATAACTCATATCTGTTGGGGCCACGAGAAATAGTAGGCCGCGAGAGAAATAATTGGGCCATAAAAACATGGGCCAAGAGAGAGAGAGTTTAGTGGATTCAGAATCAATAGGGCCGAACAATCCAAGAAACCAAATGAGAACGTTCCAAGAAGCAGGAGATTTCGGCCGAAATGATACCAAGGTAGCCGAAACCAAATCAATCGATAAGAAGAAGACAGAATTCGGCTTAAAGGAATCGGCCGGAGAGCGGTTATTTCAACTCCGGCTATAAATAGGGGATGTCATGCACAGAGTCAAGGGAGATCAATCCAACCCCTAAATTCCTTTATCAAATTTACTTCTTTGTATCTTTACTGCTTTCTTTACAGCTTTCCTTTACAATTTTCCTGAACTCTAGTTTAGCTTGTAGCGGTTACTTCCAAGTCCACCGTTGTTCCTTAACAACCGGTAGTTTGGTTCTAGTTTTTCCGGTGAATTCGCCGTTGTTTCTTAACAACAGGTAGATTCTCCATTATATCTTGTTGCCATTCAAATTCTAAGGAATATTCAGTCAAGTTTGGGCGTAATTAGTCAAGTTTGGGCGCATTATCGTTAATCCGGACCCGTAACCGGTTTGATCCTTTTCTGGTAGCCTCCCTTGAGGAAAAAAAGGTCATTGGCTCGACCCGAGGCCAAACAGTGGCACGCCCAATGGGACCAGAAATGGCATTTGAGACGCAAGCAACTCCAGCAATCAACACGGCGGCGAGGACTGATTTGCCGCCGATTCAGGAAGAACGCACAGCAGAAACCGGAGAATTCCCCCCAGGATTCCCCGGACCATCGAACTTCCACAATCAGGAGTTTTCGAACAACAATTTGACCCCGCAGTTCCGAGATCAGGTTCAATTTATGGTTGAAGCGGCGGTTACCAATTCGGTTCGCCAGATAGAAGGCAATATCCTGGCAGCAATGCCAGCTATGTTCAGAACCAAATTAGCGAGGAATATGTATCCGGTGGGAACGAAGCATGCACCAATGGCGCAAAATCCACCACCTGCGATGCAAAATCCTCACAATTTTCAACAGCAGGCCTATCGGCCGCGAGGAGGGCAGGGACCACGGCCTTTCGTCCCTCCGCAGCAAAGGTATGATCAGCAACAGAATCAACCGCCTCAACCAGTAGTGCAACCGCCTGCTCCAGTGGTTCAACAGCAATACTTACCACAGCAGCCGAATCCACCACAACTGGTTGACAGGGAATTAATTGTTGAGATAATTCGTACTCAGTTTGGAAATATCATCGGCCAGGAAAACAGGCCGATGTATAGGAAGCCTTATCCAGAATACATTGAGGAGCAGTATCCACTGCCTAAAGGAGTAAAGGTTCCAGATTTTAATACTTTCTCTGGATAAGTCGGCCGGTCTACGATCGAACATATTGGCCGATTTACAGCTCAATGCACCAGAATTGTGCAAAACAATTTTCATAAGCTGATATTGTTCAGCTTATCGTTAACTGGTCCAGCATTTGAGTGGTACATCAATTTACCAGCAGGATCGGTTAACACCTGGGCCGAAATGGAGCGGTTATTCCATGACCGATTTTATAATACCAGTCCTGAAGTATTGGTGGTTGATCTGACATCAACCAAGCAGAAGGCGACCGAATCAGTTACTGAGTTCATTGAAAGATTTTATGCAGTGAAGGCTCAAATGAAGACAATGCGGCCAGAGCATGAATATATTCAAATCCTGAAGCAGAATCTGAAGTTTGCCATCAAGGACAGATTGATGGTTACAAGACCCAGGACTGTGGCCGAATTAACGGCCGAAGCCATAAGAATGGAGACTTATTTGGCGGAGCAAGCGGCTTTCAAATCAAGCCGAAGTCAAAGTGGCGGATCGCAACCTATCCAGTCAGCTGCTTCATTTGCAAAGTCTCTGGATAGATGCGAAGTTCAGGAAGAGTACAACACGGACGATATTCCTGCCTTAGCCGAAGGTGCAAGGGCTGAATTAGTCATTAAGAAGCCTATGACTTGTCTAGCACTTCGGCCAGTCAGAGGCAAGGAGAAGGAAGGAGAGGTCAGGGACGAATCTCAGAGATTTTATTCTTTCGACCTATCTCAGATGGACGAAATATTTGATTATTGCCAGAAGAACGGATTGTTGGAATTCAAAGGAAATCACCCACAGCCAACCAAAGACCAATTGGAAGCCGGGTGGTGTAGATTCCACGGATCGGCTACTCATTCTACGGCGGTCTGTGGACATTTTAGGAAGCTAATTCAAAAGCATGTCGATGATGGAAAATTGAAGTTCCCGGACAGGCTCATGGCAATCGATAAGAATCCGTTCCCTGTCGCGAACATGGTCATGGTGCATCCCGATTAGAATAGGTCAGTACATGATCGATTGGGGGACCAACCATCATCTAGTAAAAGCTCTGTGCACGATCGGCTAGGAGATCGGCCATCGGCTCAGAAGAAGGCAGGAGTGTGGAGACGGTTAGGATCTCCGAAGGGGAAATAAAAGATTGCGGATGTTTTTTACTGTAACACCCCAGTTTTTGGTCACCCAGGTCGGGATGTCACCGCCACATCTCCCTAGTAAGACACGGTTTCTCCGAGCTTACTAAAGAGATGCAAGGCTAGGTATTGCAGTATTTAAAAGTATTTAAACCATTCAAGATAGCCCATACAATATGATTTGAAAATAATAATAGTATAGCGCAGCAGAAATAATTGGTTTAGTACAGTATCGCAGCGGAAAATATAAATAGGGCCGACATGGCCAAAACACGGGTTAAACAGGCCCGTCCATAATATAGTCTAAAGTACGAATTTAAAAGCAAAATAATGTTTCCCAAAATCCCATGCATGAATCGTGCTCACACATGCTCATTCCACATATTCTGTAAGAAAAGGAATAAAAATGGTTTTGGTCAGCAAACTTTGCTGAGTAAATTAACACATGCATGATCGTAGGGTTTAAAAGCCATTAACTTTAATAATTTAATGAAAGCATGATAATAACATAATATTTAATTTAATCTAATGAACTATCCATAGCATAATTTATCTCAGGGTTCTATTTAATAACACATATCGCATGGTTGAGATAAAAGCCATAATTTAAATAAAGCATTTAAATAATTTAATTGGACAACAACATAATTTAATCTAATTTAATTTAATTTAAAATCCCCATTACATCCCCGATTTGGTATTTCAAAGTTTCACGATAGCATCGCGATGTCAACAAGTTTAGCCGGTAGCCCGGCGGCCGCAACCGTATCAGCCATACTCAGTACCACTCCGGAGCCTCGGGAAACCCATACGGATATTCACGAGAATGTAGGCTCTATATTTCGCCGTTTAGGCAATATCACATTTCAAGTTTAGCGCGCGGGGTCACCATCGTCCATTACGGCACGAAGTGAAGCGGTTAGGGGGCACCCTGCAGAGCACTCACCCCTAATTTTAATTTATCAAGTTTGTAAGTGGGATTTAATTTTTAAAATCTGATTTCAATTGTATTCATTTAAAAAAATAATATCTCAACTCATTTCAACCCTAAAGGTTAATTCCATGTTTCACAAGATTTCAAGATTTTATTTTCGGTAAACCACAGTTTACTCTAAAATTCGTCTAAAATCAGATTTAATTTCAAAAATTCCAAAATTTCACGACTGACTCAGAAACGTCGAGATCTACAACTTTCGTGTTTTAACTTTTTCAATCCGAGATACCTAAATAGGTCAAAATCACCAATTTTCGCAGAAGAATAATTCTGTCCGAATTTAATGTATCACAGTTCAAAGATTTCGAATTCTACCATATCAATTCAACTTCAAATTTGATGAAATTTTACAGAGACCATCTTAAAACCATTATCTACAACTTTCATGTTCGGCCAAAGACCTAAAACAGTCTAGATCATATGTCAAAAACGTGAACAAGATCATTCCTAAGTTCTGTCAAGAATTTCAAGATCTAGATTCAAGCAGTTCGGTTTCGGTGGGTTTTCACATATCAAATCGCCTCTAAAAATTCTCAAACATTTACAGTAGATAGATCTAAGCCTTAGAAACGTTTTTCGTGTTTTAAGTTTTTCCGTTTGAGTTCATTTTAAGGTTCGGAAAAATTCCTCAAATCTGTTGCGTCGGTAGAAAGTATAAATTGACAGATTTTCGATTTCTTGTTAATCTTTTAGTTTTGAATGTTTTAATTCATCCCAAAACCATGTAAGAGTTAACTTACAGAGTCTATGAACGTCCGGGATCGTCTATTCGAAGGCGTGGCTTCCAGTCCACCGTTTCTCCTCTCCGTTCGTCGGGTTCTACGATCTAGATCCAATACGAGGTGTGGAAGAGAAAAGAAGAAGATTAGGATTCGTTTTCGAATCGTTTATTGAACAAGGATTGGATCGAGACTTACCACGACTATGGAGATCTTAGAAAAATTCATCCAACAGCGTTCGTCTTGGTTTCGTGCCTCCGACGACTCCGGATTTAGGGTTTCGAATGTGTAGAAAGTTGTAGGGTTTCGTAAAAGTATTCGGAGCTCCTAGGAGGTCTTATTTATAGATTTCCAGGTCCTAGGGCGTCCAACATCTGACCTAAGGGTCTGGGGTCGAGATATGTTCAACCGAAAGTCGAAAAATCCGCGTTCGGGCGAGAGATTCACGCAACGGACGAATCTGTCGCGTGGCGCGGTCGTGGCGCGCTCTTCCTCCTTCGACCGCGCGGCCACCGCGCGACACTCGCCTGGACTTCGGTCCGGGCGGGTCGTGTGATCCGTCGTGCTTTTCCGCCTCTCTTTCGGGTTCCTATCCCTCTATGCTCCCGAATTCCGATTTCCGGGGTATCTTCGGGTTGCTACTTTCTCTCTAAATTTTTACTCGGGTCTAATTGAATGTTTGGACTCGAATTCTCGAGTTTATTAGTGTCGGGTTTCGGTGTACAATTTATTTATCCTTACTCAATTCTTTTATTTAATTAAATTCCTTTAATTCCATTTTAAGTTGAATCTCATTTTCTCATTTCCTTATCTTTATTTATTTCTTTATTTGCTGGACTCACTTATTTATTTATGGTATTTATTTTATTTATTATTTATTTATTTAATTATTATTTTATTTTATGATGGAAAATTCTCGGGTATTACAGTATACCCTCCTTAAGAATCAACTTCGTCCTCGAAGTTGTGTTTCGGCTTTTCTTGTGTTAAGGTCTTGTGTTTGTTTTATTATGTTGTGACTGAACTTAGAATTGAAACTTCTAAGCTGCCTACGTACCCGGTAAAGGGATCAAGCCATAACGTAGTTCAAAAGTTTACAAAAGTACGAAAAATAAGTGGTATGACATCCTCTCCCCCTTAAGATTGCAGTTATGTCCCCATAACTGTGTCGGTATCGGTTTGGAACAATGTCGGGTAGTGTTCTCTCATGTCGCTTTCTACTTCCCAGGTTGCAGTCTCACTTTCGTGGTTTGACCAAAGAACCTTGATCATTTTGACGGTTTTGTTCCTCGTTACTCGTTCCTTAGTGTCAAGAATAGGCACTGGGACTTCTTCGTAAGTCAAGTCTTCATCGAGCTCAATTATCTCCGGTTGAAGCACATGTGTCGGGTCCGGCACATACTTCTTTAGTTGCGAGACATGGAAGACATTATGAACTCTACTAAGTGTGGCGGTAAAGCCAATCGGTAGGCTAGAGTTCCGACTCGTTCTAGAATTTCGTAAGGTCCTATATATCGAGGACTTAACTTCCCTCGTTTGCCAAAGCGCATCACCCCCTTCATGGGTGATATCTTTAGCATGACCCTATCTCCCACTTGAAATTCTAGGTCTCGTCGTCTCACGTCGGCATAACTCTTTTGACGGTCCTGTGCGGCTTTCATTTTTCCTTGAATCACTTTGATTTGTTGAGCCATGTCTTCGATAAGTTGTGGTCCCACTACCACGGACTTATTGTTTTCTTCCCAGCTCAATGGGCTTCGGCACTTTCGTCCATACAACGCCTCGAAAGGTGCCATGCCGATGCTAGCATGGTAGCTATTATTATAGGAAAACTCAATTAAGGGTAAATGAGATTCCCAATTCCCTTTGAATTCCAACACACACGCTCTCAGCATGTCTTCTAGTGTTTGGATTGTTCTCTCGGTTTGTCCATCCGTCATCGGGTGGAATGCGGTGCTCATTTTGATTTGAGTACCGAGAGCTTTTTGTAACTCCGTCCAAAAGTGAGAGACAAATCTACTGTCTCTATCGGAAATGATATCATGTGGTACTCCATATCGTCGTACCACATTATCAATGTAGGCTCGGGCCAGTTAGTCCATAGTCCACGTGTCTTTCATTGGGATAAATATGGCTGTCTTCGTTAGCCTATCCACAATCACTCAAATCTTATTCATGCCTTTAGGTGATCGGGGTAATCCCGAGACAAAGTCCATTGAGATGCTATCCCACTTCCAACTTGGAATCTCTAGTGGTTGCATCAATCCTAAGGGTTTATATCGCACTGCCTTAACCTTTTGGCAGGTGAGACATCTTGCCACGAAGTTCGCCACTTCCTTCTTCATTCCCGGCTACCAATAGATCTTCTTCAGATCTTTGTATAGCTTGTCACCTCTGGGATGTACGGAATATGGCGTGTTGTGCCCTTCCTCCATCAACCTTAGTTTCAACTCGGCACATTTAAGGGGCACACACCATCTCCCTTTAAAACGGACGCTTCCATCCTCGTGGACAGCACATCCTATTGCCTTTCCTTCGGCAATATACCCTTTTATCTTCTCGAGTTTCGGGTCGCCCGGTTGAGCGAGTCGAATCTCGTCCAATATTGGGGTTTCTACGATCATGGCATTGACCGTTTCTCTCACTGTGCCAGGATGCACAAGTTCTAGATCCAATCTTGCCAACTCCATGTACAATGCCGGCAGAATTACCAACGAGTTTGTCACGTGTTGGGTTTTCCGACTTAGGGCATTGGCTACCACATTCGCCTTCCCCTCGTGGTATGCTATCTCTAAATCGTAGTCTTTAATAAGTTCCAACCACCTTCGCTGTCTCAAATTCAACTCCTTCTGAGTGAATATATATTTCAAGCTCTTGTGGTCGGTGAACATTCGACACTTCCGCCCATAAAGATAATGTCTCCATATCTTTAGAGCGAAAACGACCGCTGCCAACTCCAGGTCGTGTGTCGGATAATTTTCCTCGTGGGGTTTTAGTTGGCGTGATGCATACGCTACGACTCTCGAGTCTTGTATCAATACACAACCTAAACCTTCCTTCGAAGCATCGCTATATACTTCGTAGTCACCATTCTCTGATGGTAGTGTTAATACGGGTGTGGTTGTGAGTCGTTTCTTCAGCTCTTGAAATGCAGTCTCACACGCTTCGGTCCACTCGTATATTGCTCCTTTCTTCAGTAGCTGGGTCAAAGGTCGTGCAATTTTAGAAAAATCCTTCACGAACCGTCTATAGTACCCGGCTAAGCCAAGGAAACTCCTTATTTCCGTTGGACTCTTCGGAGTTGCCCACTCCGTCACGGCAGAAACCTTTGACGGATCCACTGATACTCCATCAGCGGATACTATGTGTCCGAGGAATGCCACTTCTTTCAACCAGAAATCGCATTTCGACAACTTGCCGTATAGCTGATTTCTTCGCAAGATTTCTAACACTTGATGTAAGTGTTGGGCATGCTCTTCCTCGCTCTTTGAGTAGATCAGGATGTCGTCGATGAACACTACGACGCACTGATCTAACAATTTTCGGAACACGTTGTTCATGAGATTCATGAACATGGCCGGAGCATTGGTTAACCCGAAGGATAACACTGTGAACTCGTAATGGCCATATCGCGTTCGAAACGCCGTCTTCGGAATGTCCTTCTCGGCGATCCTCAATTGATGATACCCAGATCGCAAATCGATCTTCGAGAATACTGAAGCTCCCTTCAGTTGATCAAACAGATCCTCTATTCTCGGTAGGGGGTATTTATTCTTGATGGTCACTTGGTTTAGTCCCCGGTAATCTATGCAAAGACGTAGTCCTCCGTCTTTCTTCTTAACGAATAAAACCGGTGCTCCCCAAGGGGATGTACTCGGTCTTATGTAACCCTTTCCTAACAGCTCCTCGAGTTGGTCTTTTAACTCCTTCATTTCCAATGGTGCCATCCGGTACGGAGCTTTTGAGACAGGCTCTGTGCCCGGAATGAGATCTATAGTGAATTCAAGATCTCTCTCATGTGGCATGCCCGGAACGTCCTCAAGGAACACGTCCGGGTATTCTCTTACCACTGGTATGCTATCAACCTTGTTCTCTTCCGCCTCAAGGTTGTGTACATAGCACGCATATAGTTCATACCCCTTACGCATCAAGTTACTTAGTTTGAGTGCACTAACGATTTTGTTACTTTTCTTAGGGGGCTGAGAGTAAAAGATAACTCTCTTTCCCTTACTTTTTGACAAGGTGATCTTTTGCTTTTGGCATTCGATCACCGCCTTATACTGGGATAACCAATCCATTCTCAGTATGATGTCAAAGTCTCTTAAGTTAAATTCTACCAAGTTCGCGAAGAATTCTACGTTCTTTATCACTATAGGAATTCCGTTATATCGTTTAGAGCAAGACACTACTTCTCCAGAAGGCAATTGAATTCCTAAGCTAATTCTCTCGCACTTAGGTAGATCTAACTCAGGCACTATCCTTGATGCAATAATTGAGCAACTAGCTCCAGAATCAAATAGAATTCTAAGGGACGTATTCAAAACGTGAAATGTACCTGCCATCACTTCTCCTTGCGCAGGCACGTCCGCTTGGTTAACCACATTGAGCCTCCCCATAGGGCGTCCCTGATTGCCCTGCTGATTCGCATTCGGCTGCTGATTTTGTTGCTGGTTTTGATTCTGAGGGGGCGGAGGTCGTTGGTTCTGGTTCTGGTTTTGCGGCCTATTTTGAGGGGGTCTGTACCCTTGGTTATTCCCGTTTCGCCCGTTTTGATTTTGAGGCTGTTCTTGCCCCGCGACTAAATCGTCCCTTCTCGTTATGTTCTCGAGCCTAGTCCGGCAATCCCGTCGAACGTGACCCATTCGACCACATCGATAACAGGCGCCTTGTTGCGGGCATCCCCTTGCCAGATGGGGTCGTCCACATCTCGGGCAAGGTGGTACCGGATCTTCTTGGTTGAACCTCCTCCCAGTGTTGTTTTGTTGGGGCCTATTCGACCCTCTGCGCTGCTCGTTCCTTCCAGTGTTGTTCTCGTTTCTTGAGTCTCGGGTTCTCTTGTCTTGGGGACCCCTGCTGGACTCCCCACTCACCCTCCTTTTTAGCTGCTGCACACGTGCTACCGCCACAGCGCGGTCATACACGGCTTGCAAATCGGGGTAGTGTACCCCCGCGATCACCTCGCGCACGGACAGGTTCAGTCCCATCTCGAACTTCTGTGCCTTTTCCGCATCAATAGGCACTAGCCCTTGTGCGAACCTCACCAGCTCCTTGAAGCGTGTGTAGTATTCCTGCACCGTTTGGCCTCCTTGCTTCAGCGACAGGAACTCCTCGTACATGGCAGCTTTAGTACTCAAGGGATAGAATCGATCCCTAAGTAGTTCCATCATCTCCATCCACGAGTAGGGCTCGTCATCTTCCGTCAGTTTGGCTTGCGTCGCCTGCCACCAGTCGTCAGCTTCGCCTCCCAGGTAGTATGAAGCGACATGCACCCTCTCTCCTTCCGAACATTTGACCGCTCCCAGCAGCTTGTCAAAAGTCCGGATCCACTCCTCCAGTTTAGCTGGATCCTCCTCACCAGCGTAGTGGGGCGGCTGGTAAGGATTCACCATCGCCAGGTAGTTAGGGCGAGCTTGGGGCGGAGGTACCGCCGCAGCTTGACCCTGGTTGACTTGCGCGTTTCCGAGCGCAATCAACACTTCCTCTATCGTCCTAAGACGATCGCCCACATTGTTCGGTGCGGGGGCGTCCTGCGCACCTTGGGGTTGTTCCATCTCAGGTTGAATCGGTTCAGTGACGTTTGGTGGTGTTTCAGTGGGTGTTTCAGTGGTGGTTTGGGGAGCGGGTTGAGTTCTTCCTCTTCCTCTTCCTCTGGGTGCCATTCTGGTACAAATGGGATAGATTAGGACTGGTGAATTTAGCATATAGTCTAAGCAATTTCTATAAACGTATATGTGTTTTGTAATTTAGCACGTGGTGCTTTGGTTCAAACTAAGAAACGTCGTACGCTTCGGGGTTTTATTTTATTTTGTTCTTATTTCGAATTTTTTTTTCCTCGGCTGTACGGACAGATCTGTCCGTTTTTTTTTTTTTGATTTATTACAAATAAATCGGGCATTTTATTTCCTCAAAAGAAATTTTAGTACAAAAGTAGAAATATTTTCCTAGCAAAATAGTATCTAACAATAGAACCTCTAGTGTCTCATGACGTCCTCCGGCGGGGTAGCAGGATCTTCCTCCGGATCTTCCTCCTCCGAACTCGGCGGCAGAAGCTCGTCAAAGATAGTGTTTAAGTCTTGCCCGTGGGCATCGATGTATTCCTTTAGTATTAAGTTTTGTGTAGTGAGGGTTTGGACTTGGCGTTCGAGTTGGTTTATGCGGTGATGATCCGCCTCTCTCAAGTTGCCCATGTGGCGTAAATTGGCCTCCAATTGAGCCATACGGTACTTCATTTGCTCTAGGGTTTGGTGGGAATCGAGATGAACGCTCATCATCCTGACCATCAACTGCATCATGTCTTGACTAGCCATCTAGCGCAAGCAAGAGATCTAAGTTAATATTCGCCAAGATTCTAAGTTCAATTCGCCAAGATTCTAGGTTCAATTCGCCAAGATTCTAAGTTCAATTCGCCAAGATTCTAGGTTCAAGTTTCGCCAAGATTCTAAGTTCAATTCGCCAAGATCCTAAGTTCATATGAGAGATGCAATATGCCAATGCAAATGATATTTTCCCCCCATAATAATTTAATGCACCACATATATATATATATTTTTCCATGGGTTTTAAAATAAAAGTTTCTCCATGGAAATAATACTTTAAAATTTAAAATAATAGTCAAAATACTAATAATAGTTTAAAAATAATAATGGTTTAAAAATAATAGTTTAAAAATAGCCGGGCTCTGATACCAACTTGTAACACCCCGGTTTTTGGTCACTCAGGTCGGGATGTCACCGCCACATCTCCCTAGTAAGACATGGTTTCTCCGAGCTCACTAAAGAGATGCAAGGCTAGGTATTGCAGTATTTAAAAGTATTTAAACCATTCAAGATAGCCCATACAATATGATTTGAAAATAATAATAGTATAGCGCAGCGGAAATAATTGGTTTAGTACAGTATCGCAGCGGAAAATATAAATAGAGCCGACATGGCCAAAACACGGGTTAAACAGGCCCGTCCATAATATAATCTAAAGTACGAATTTAAAAGCAAAATAATGTTTCCCAAAATCCCATGCATGAATCGTGCTCACACATGCTCATTCCACATATTCTGTAAGAAAAGGAATAAAAACGGTTTTGGTCAGCAAACTTTGCTGAGTAAGTTAACACATGCATGATCGTAGGGTTTAAAAGCCATTAACTTTAATAATTTAATGAAAGCATGATAATAACATAATATTTAATTTAATCTAATCAACTATCCAATAGCATAATTTATCTCAGGGTTCTATTTAATAACACATATCGCATGGTTTGAGATAAAAGCCATAATTTAAATAAAGCATTTAAATAATTTAATTGGACAACAATATAATTTAATCTAATTTAATTTAATTTAAAATCCCCATTACATCCCCGATTTGGTATTTCAAAGTTTCACGATAGCATCGCGATGTCAACAAGTTTAGCCGGTAGCCCGGCGGCCGCAACCGTATCAGCCATACCCAGTACCACTCCGGAGCCTCGGGAAACCCATACGGATATTCACGAGAGTGTAGGCTCTATATTTCGCCGTTTAGGCAATATCACATTTCAAGTTTAGCGCGCGGGGTCACCATCGTCCATTACGGAACGAAGTGAAGCAGTTATGGGGCACCCTGCAGAGCACTCACCCCTAATTTTAATTTATCAAGTTTGTAAGGGGATTTAATTTTTAAAATCTGATTTCAATTGTATTCATTTAAAAAAATAATATCTCAACTCATTTCAACCCTAAAGGTTAATTCCATGTTTCACAAGATTTCAAGATTTTGTTTCCGGTAAACCACAGTTTACTCTAAAATTCGTCTAAAATCAGATTTAATTTCAAAAATTCCAAAATTTCACGACTGATTCAGAAACGTCGAGATCTACAACTTTCGTGTTTTAACTTTTTCAATCCGAGATACCTAAATAGGTCAAAATCACCAATTTTCGCAGAAGAATAATTCTGTCCGAATTTAATGTATCACAGTTCAAAGATTTCGAATTCTACCATATCAATTCAACTCCAAATTTGATGAAATTTTACAGAGACCATCTTAAAACCATTATCTACAACTTTCATGTTCGGCCAAAGACCTAAAACAGTCTAGATCATATGTCAAAAACGTGAACAAGATCATTCCTAAGTTCTGTCAAGAATTTCAAGATCTAGATTCAAGCAGTTCGGTTTCGGTGGGTTTTCACATACCAAATCGCCTCTAAAAATTCTCAAAAATTTACAGTAGATAGATCTAAGCCTTAGGAACGTTTTTCGTGTTTTAGGTTTTTCCGTTTGAGTTCATTTTAAGGTTCGGAAAAATTCCTCAAATCTGTTGCGTCGGTAGAAAGTATAAATTGACAGATTTTCGATTTCTTGTTAATCTTTTAGTTTTGAATGTTTTAATTCATCTCAAAACCATGTAAGAGTTAACTTACAGAGTCTATGAACGTCCGGGATCGTCTATTCGAATGCGTGGCTTCCAGTCCACCGTTTCTCCTCTCCGTTCGTCGGGTTCTACGATCTAGATCCAATACGAGGTGTGGAAGAGAAAAGAAGAAGATTAGGATTCGTTTTCGAATCGTTTATTGAACAAGAATTGGATCGAGACTTACCACGACTATGGAGATCTTAGAAAAGTTCGTCCAACAGCGTTTGTCTTGGTTTCGTGCCTCCGACGACTCCGGATTTAGGGTTTCGAATGTGTAGAAAGTTGTAGGGTTTCGTAAAAGTATTCGGAGCTCCTAGGAGGTCTTATTTATAGAATTCCAGGTCCTAGGGCGTCCAACATCTGACCTAAGGGTCTGGGGTCGAGATATGTTCAACCGAAAGTCGAAAAATCCGCGTTCGGGCGAGAGATTCACGCAACGGACGAATCTGTCGCGTGGCGCGGTCGTGGCGCGCTCTTCCTCCTTCGACCGCGCGGCCACCGCGCGACACTCGCCTGGACTTCGGTCCGGGCGGGTCGTGCGATCCGTCGTGCTTTTCCGCCTCTCTTTCGGGTTCCTATCCCTCTATGCTCCCGAATTCCGATTTCCGGGGTATCTTCGGGTTGCTACTTTCTCTCTAAATTTTTACTCGGGTCTAATTGGATGTTTGGACTCGAATTCTCGAGTTTATTAGTGTCAGGTTTCGGTGTACAATTTATATATCCTTACTCAATTCTTTTATTTAATTAAATTCCTTTAATTCCATTTTAAGTTAAATCTCATTTTCTCATTTCCTTATCTTTATTTATTTCTTTATTTGCTGGACTCACTTATTTATTTATGGTATTTATTTTATTTATTATTTATTTATTTAATTATTGTTTTATTTTCTGATGGAAAATTCTCGGGTATTACATTTACCGATTAGGGAATTACGAAGTAAAGGAATGGATCAACCAATCGGACCAACATCAGAAGGTCGAATTCGGAGATGAGAATGAGAAACCAACGTTGAAAATCATAACTAATGGTTGGGATTCAGAGATGAAATTGACAGCCGATAAGCAGAATGGAAAGATTGTGATTCAGATCACAGTTCCCGAAGATGCTATCACTCCCGAAATGAAGAAACTCAGAAGGCCACCAGCAAATACTCAGGTAGGCCGATGGGTTCAGAATTCCCCAGAAAAGAGGCATTTCGGCCAACGCCGATTTGAGAATTCAGCTTGGAGGGCAAAAGAGAAAAAGGTCCCAAAGGGAAAGAGATCTTATCGTACTTTCAAACGAAGGATGCAACGGCTTAAAGCAGCTCGCGCATTTGAGCAAGAGTAGTACGAAATGATGCATATGGAAGAGGACTTCCCAGACGATTGCTCATCCTCTGAAGGAAGGATCCTCAATAGAGTATTTTCGGCTCGTTTGAAATCAGCCGAAGGGAAAGAAAAAGGAAGCTGAAAGAAGGGCAGGATCGGCTGAAAAACAAAACCGAATTTCGGCCGAAAATAATGCAGCCGAAAGCCGATAATGAACAACCGAAAGTAAAGGAGGAGTGGAAGCCTAGACCAGTCCGAACTAGGGAATGGAAGCCGAAAACGAACATCGTCCCGAACGGTGATACACTTTCAATCGGGCAGTTCAAGTTTGACTTCGGGTCTAGCGCGAACATGGTAGCAACGACCACGATGGTAGGTGAGGAATATTGGTCCGATTCTGAACCAGCTGTGGTTTATTGTCAGAAGGAGGGAGAATATTTCGGCGATGAAGAACCCATTGTGTATTTCTGTTTCGCCAAACTTGAAGCATTTCGGCCTGAGGCCGAAATTGAGAAAGTGGTCGAAGAAGGATATGAGGCATTTGTCCCCGAGCTCAACCAAGTACGATTTTGCCTCCAACTGCAAAGATGTCTCAGCATGTGAGACCTTTGTATGTGAAAGGTTGGGTCAATGGCAGACCGCTTAGAAGAATGTTTATTGACGGAGGAACAACCGTCAATATCATGCCATTGTCTACATTGACGACGATAGGCCGTTCAAAGGAAGATCTACTCCCCACAAGGATGAAAGTATTGAGTTTCGTGGGAGCTCAAACAGCGGCCGAAGGATGTATTCTAATGGATGTAACGGTCGGGACAATCTCAATTCCGACCATGTTCTTTGTTGTGGATGCAGAAGTCCCGTATGCGGCCCTATTAGGCCGATGCTGGATACATACATCCCGATGTTTGCCATCAACACTGCACCAGAAAGTGTGGTTTTGGAAAAAGGACGGCACAGTTGAAGAAGTGGATGGAGATCAACCTCCGTTTCCAGTCAGCTCAGCCGGCCGAATTGATGCGCTATTATACGAAGAGTCCATACAACCATTCCTAGCAGTGGTAGGGGAACGGTGCCCGCAGGTTGTCGAGCGCGCTTGGATAGATTTGGGGTTCGAAGTCAGATATCAGGCCGAAGAACGGCCAGTTGATGAAGAAAGTAAATGATGGATGCACAACCGAAACAAGCGATCGAGTTCGAAGCGGCCGAACTCGGAGCTTCAAACAATAAAGCAGGATGGAGCGAACTTATGGATGCTATTCCAAAATGAACACCGGATTTCAAAGCTCAAGACCCCTTGAAAATGGTCAATGTTGGTACAGATGAGCACCCGAGGGAGATCCCATTGAGTGCAAATTTAGATCAGCAGATGACAAGCCGATTCAAAGAGGTGTTAATCGAGTTCAAGGATTGTTTCGCATGGGACTATACAGAAATGCTAGGATTGGAGCGATCGATTGTGGAGCATAGATTACCAATCAAAAAAGGGTTTAGGCCGCATAAACAGCCGGCCAGGAGGGCAGCGCCCGAAATAGTCCCAAGAATAAAAGAATAAATAGAAAAATTGTTAGTGGCCGGATTTGTGAGGCCAGCTAAATATGTAGAGTGGTTGTCAAATATTGTTCATGTAATAAAGAAGAATGGGAAATTAAGAGTTTGTATTGATTTCAGAAATCTTAATATAGCCACTCCTAAATATGAGTATATGATGCCTATTGTTGATTTGTTGATTGATTCGGCCGCAAAACAGGGGATGCTATCATTTATGGATGGATATTCAGGATACAACCAAATCTTTATGGCCGAAGAAGATGTCCATAAAACTGCATTTCGGTGCCCTGGAGCTATAGGAATATATGAATGGGTAGTAATGCCATTCGGGTTGAAGAATGCAGAAGTACTTATCAAAGGGCCATGAATTATGTCTTTCATGATCTAACAGGAGAATGTGTTGAAGTCTACATCGACGATGTCATGGTCAGATCCAAAGATATGGAGAGCCACTTGGACGATTTGCGAAGGGTATTCACAAGGATGAGACTACATGGAGTCAAAATGAATCCAGCCAAGTGCGCTTTTGGAGTGCAAGCGGGGAATTTCCTTGGGTTCTTGGTACACAATAAAGGCATAGAAGTTGATGCGAATAAGACTAGAGCAATCCAAGAAGCCAAGCCTCCACATGATAAGAAGAGTCTACAAAAATTCCTTGGGAAGATCGGTTTCTTGAGACGATTCCTGGCAAATGAGGCCGGGAAGTCGAAACCACTAACCGATTTACTAAGGTTGAAGAAAGATGAGGAATTCAAATGGGGAGTCGATCAGCAAAGGGCCTTTGTGCAATTGAAGCAAGCTTTGATGAATCCACCAGTGTTGGTCCCTCCAATTCTAGGTCGACCGCTGAAGTTATACATAGCAGCGGCCGAAGAGTCTATTGGAGCGTTGTTGGCTCAAGAAGACGATGAAGGAAGAGATCGAGCGATTTACTATCTAAGCCGAATCCTTAGGGACGCCGAATTAAGGTATTCGCCGATTCATAAATTGTGTTTAAGTCTTTATCATGCATGCCAGAAGTTGGAATACTATATTCAACCACGGCAAGTGATGGTGGTAGCTTCGGTTGACATAGTAAAAATTATGATGAACGATCCAATCAGTAGCCGAAGAATGGCCAAGTGGGCAATGAAGTTAAATGCGTACGACTTGAAATATCAGCCACTCAGGGCTATGAAAGGGCAAGTTGTAGCTGATTTTTTTGGCCGATCATGCGATGCTTCCAATATCTGATGATATCGGGGATCAAGTTCGGCCGAAAGAAATAGACGAAGTAGGAATTGTATATTTACAGCAATGGATAATGATGTTCGATGGTTCAAAAGCCGCTTCAGGAGTTGGGGCAGGGTTTACTCTACATACGCCGGAGGGCAAGATATACAAGTACTCCGTGCAACTACCGAAGTCCTATACGAATAACCAAGCCGAATACAAAGCATTGATTTCGGGATTACAACGACTAATAGAAGAAGGAGTAAGAGCTATCGTAATCAGAGGAGATTCGCAAATAGTTATTCAGCAGTTATTAGGATATTTTTCGATCAAAAGTTCTCAACTAATCAGATTGTACGAAGAAGCAATTGGTTTGTTAGAAGAATTCGACGAGGTTTACGTCGAATACATCCCAAGGGAGAAGAATGAATTAGCTAACGAATTGGCTCAACATGCAGCCAGATATCAGCTAATGCCGATAGCAGGAAATTTGGAAATACGTTTGGCCGAAACAGAAAAGGCTGAATGGATAAAGAAGATAGCACAAACGTTGGAGAATTCATCCGAAGCTAATCCAGTCGAAAAGCGGAAGGCGATGGATTACATAGTGATAGGAGGGTTACTCTTCAAGCGAGCCATTGATGGAGTACTACTCAGATGTGTCGGAGAGGAAGATTCTAAAAGAGTAATGGGAGAAGTTGATGAAGGAATATGTGGCGCACATCGCGCAGGAAAATCGATGAAATGGAGTATTATTCGGCTGGGGTATTATTGGCCGAATATGGGGGTCGATTGTAAGAAATATGCTAAAGGATGCCGCGAATGTCAGAAGCATGGGCCGATTCAAAAGTTACCGGCCGAAGAGCTACATATAATGATAAAGCCATGGCCATTTCGAGGATAGGCTATGGATATCATTGGAAAGATTCATCCCTCTTCGTCAAAAAGGCATGAGTTTGTGCTAGTGGCAACAGACTATTTCACGAAATGGGACGAAGCTCAGGCATATGTCAGTATTTCGCAAGAAGAGGTGATCGAATTTATTAAGAGACAATTGATATACAGGTTTGGAATTCCACAAACGATTCTAACGGATAGAGGAACTGTATTTGTGGGAGAAAAAGTCAAGGCCTTTGCAAAAGAGTATGGGATAAATATCGTACATTCGTCGCCATATTATCCACAAGGGAATGGGCAGACAGAGGCCACGAATAAGCAGTTAATAGGAATTATAAAGAAAATGATCGAAGAGCAACCAAGGAAGTGGCATGAGAAGTTATCTGAAGCGTTGTGGGCCTATCGAAATGCTAAGACTTCAGCCACTGGATTTACACCATTTCGGCTGACTTATGGTATGGACGCAGTACTTCCAGCCGAAATAACAGTGCCGACTTTAAGGACGAGCCAAGCAGATTTAATGTCGGCTGAACAATATGATTGTGCAATGAAAAATGAGCTATTGGAAGTTAACTCCGATCGGGTGCAGGCCTTTGAAAATTTGCAGAAAAATAAAGATATTGTGGTCGATTGGTATAATAAGCGAATTCGTGTAAAGCGATTTGAAGTCGGTGACTTAGTTTGGAAAGTTATATGGCCACCCAAACAGAAGGATGGCCGATTAGGTAAGTGGAGTCCCAATTGGGAGGGACCGTTTATTGTTCAGACGAAATTACCGAATGGAGCATACATGTTGGTGGACGAAGATGGTGAACAGATGTCAAATCCAGTAAATGCAAGATATATAAAGAAATATTATCCATCAGTATGGGATTAAACATCAAATAAGGCGAAAAAGTAAGATTTTATTTCATGGACGAAATATTACAAAAAGGTACTACTTCGGCCGAAAATGGCGTCGATAGTCCAAAATTACAATATAGAAGGAAAACGTCCTATCTTACGCAGGCATATACAAGGGAAAGGTCCTTAAAGGATTCTCAGCCTTGTAAAAATGCCGCTTAAAACTATCGGCAAAAAAGAAACAGGGCACAATTGCTTGCCCCTGAACAGTATTGTCGATTTAAGTCCTACCACCGAACCTCTACTCCTGGATACGCTAGAACGAATAGTAAAACGTTCCAGAGGTAGAAGTCAAATTCAGGTACTGCTTCAGTATTCCTTTAGGCAGAAGTCGGAGGAGTACTGCCAGTCAGTCACCCAAAACGGTAGAAGGGTGAGAGGATGGATGAATAACTAAGGGCAGTTATTCCCCCATTAGATGAAGTCCGACCGGATATGCAACCTCAAAGTAGAAAAGAGAAGCATGTCCGCATAGTCGTCGAGACCTGCATTTGGAATAATAAATAGAGATCATCGCCCATACGAACATGGTGAAAAGGGTGTTAGCTGAACTCGTCCCGCATGGGCGAAAAGTTTTCGTATCACGTCTGGAAATCCTTGTGAGAATACACGATCCAGAAACCATGGAGGCACTGGAGACAGAGGATTGAGTAAAGAAAAGAGGAGAGTCGTATTGCTAAAAAAATAAAAAAACTGAAGAAGTGATGGATAAACATCAACAAAAGCCGGGTATTTATAGGAGAAGGATAAGTACTCGGCAGAGGAAACGGTCAATATTAAATGTTATTTATGGGAAAACGTTACAGCTGATTCCCAGAAAAAGCTGCTAACATTCAGAAACCAGTAATAAAGAAGACCGAAAATTATGGGATGGATGGGATACGAATCGTGTTGCAAAAGATAAAAAGATACGAATCCAAGTACATTCCGTCGGCGAATACAACTTGCAAAAAGAAAAGAGGCCGACAACAGCTGGCAAAAATAACCAAAATTCATATTCAAAGGAAAACAGGTCGAAATTCTGGCCCATATACAAAAGTAAGTAACGAAAAGAAGACTAATGATCCGCGCTCTCGTCAAAGTGAACATCATCGTCTAATCCATGCAAAGCGGCGGTAGAAGGGTTAGCAGAAGATATCATCAGATTCGGGTCCGCTATGGAAGAAGGGCCAGGAATGTCACTGGACAGTAGACGATCGGCAGCCAAATCAGCATCGGAAGAAACATCGGATTTCCCTAGATGAACAAAAGAAAATGACGGATTAAGATGCAGGGAAAAGATCAAATAAGGAGTAGAGGGAGATGAAATACCTCCAGGAGGTTTCGAAGAAGAATGAGCATTATCCGATGGGGAAGACTCCATCTCCGACGGGTCCAAAGGGAATAAAGTGTGGGGAGAAAGAACGTGAGCAACACTTTTCCCACCAAGGCTTTTGATAGCCAAATCGAGATGGCCAACTAAAGATTGAGTTTAGGCCCATTTTTCTTGGAAAGTGCCAAGTATGTAATCATTGAAACTGGACCGCATGGCAAGATAGGCAGCATCCCGTTGAGAGTCCAAGATCTTGGCCTTAGGGGCTTCGGCCGATTGACGAAGGGCTTTTATCGACTGCTTCAAGTCAGCCGATTTTCGCCTGGTTTGGTCCAAATCTAACTCCAGTTCCCGTTCCTTTTGTTGGAGCTTGGCTATCTCTGAGCGAATTGAAGAAAGATCTTCGGAATGCTTATGCTCCAGAGATTCCGTTTCAGAGAGAACATTCATTTTGGCTCGGTATTCCGCTGAATAATTGTCAAAGATAGCTTGAGAAGAAGCCGCATCCTCACGCTCAGCGGCAAGTTTGTTCCGCATCGCCAAGTGAGCTATAAGCTCTTGGTCCAAAGAAAGGACAGACTTCATGATCATTTGGAGAGGACTACTCAGATTCAGGGAAACCATCTCTGCGTGGAAGTGCTGTTCGAGATGAGATAAGAGAAGGAGGATCGGTTTTGGATTGACGAACTCCACGTCGGTTTGCCTGGCGATCAAGTTACACAACTGGGCCAAACATTCTCCAAGATGAGTCGAAAGGTCTGATGGAAGAGAAGAAGAAGGGACATGAGAAAAGAAGTCATCCAAAATGCGCCGATCAGGAAATGGGGATGAAGGGATTTGATCGGCGGGGGCATCATTAGCAATTATGCCACCAGGAGAAGGGTCGAGGGGTTCCAAAGTAGCCGAAGATGAAGGCACAACAAGACCCCCAGCAGGTTGAGAATGATTAATCAAGGGAGAAACAACAGGATCGGTCAAAGCAGAGCCTTGGGCCAATCCCAGAGGAATGGCCGAAGAGGAACCAGCACGAGCAGCCGAATTACTACCGTCAGGCGATGTGTGAAGTTCGGTTAGGAGAGGACCCGAAGCCACAGTCGAAATTAGGGAAATGCTGGACACTGGTAAAGCAGTAGAAACCTGACGAAAAGAAGAGAAAGAGATTAGTCAAAAGAAGAAAGCATACAGAGAAGAGATATATATAAAAAATAAATAAAAATAAAAAAAATAAAAAAAATAAAAAAAAAAAAAGAGGAAAGGTAGTGAACCGCGAGATGAGTAGAAGGAATTCTGCCAATAGGTGAACGAGACGAACGCTTTCTAGTCTGAGCAGGGGGAGAGAGCCAACAAGAGAGTCTGAAGACGAAGCGGGCCTCTTCCGACCAGGGTCTGAGGTAGAAGAGCGAGGAGCATCTAAATTCAAGAATAACAACCAAATGAGTAATGTGAAGATAAGAAAGGAGACAGTGAACAAGAAAGAAATTTACCTGGACGAGAAGAAGAAGGCGAACCAAGAGTGCGCTGAGGAGTGGAATCCGGCGAAGACGAAGGGTAAGAGGAAAAAGCCAGAATGGGAGAGAAACCACCGCGCCGCAAGAGTGAATTAAGATCGGCGCTGAAAAAAGTACGAGCAACGCCGTCCCACCAAGCCCAAAAGCGAGAAGTAGCAAGTCCAGGACGAACACTAAATTTCAACACCTTGAATTCGATTAAGCACTTATGATACATGGAACATTGTGAGCGGCTAGCAGAAGCAGAAAGACGCTTATCGGCCCTAAGAGCTTCCACTAAGTCTTAACCAAAGCCGAACTGACGACTAACTAAATGAGGATTGTAAATCTCAAAAGGAATAGCAGTCTTAGTAGACAGAAAGGAAGAACCATTGAAAATCGGACGGGGTAGTATACACATATTCCAAATTTGAGCGAGAGGCACAGAAAGGGGAGTCCCGAAAGGAACAGTGGCAATATCCCTTACCCAAGCGAAATCGGTTCTCCGATAATAATAATAATGGGAAAAAGATTGATTGACAGTTCGGCCCAAGAAATAACTGATCCAATGTGGGATCGACAGGGCAGGAAAGGATGTCCCTAGAAGATCAGGGGCGACGAAATGATCAGGACAAATATCTTGAGAAGGAAACTTAGAGATATCACGAAAATGACAAACCAACCACAAATGAAGAAACCATAAGGGACCACAGGCTTTATCAGGGAAACCCTTTTCCCAGCCCGATACAGTAGCCGTTATGCCTGCGTACAAGTGGGCAAGGAAGAAATCGGCTAAAGGCAGAGCTACAAGGTTGAGAATCGCCGAGGCCAAGGGGTGCGTCTCAAGAAGAACTCCTTTGGAAGGAGTACACCAAAAGAACCTCGTAAGAAAATACATCATAAAGGCAAGAGGTTCCGAAGGGTGTGGATTAGGCGAAGCAGGGTCGCTCTGATGGGTAATAATCCAATCTTTAAAAGAGTCACCAGAGGGAAAACTGACATTTTTCTCCTTAGGCAGAGACATAACACCAAGGTTATCCCCACGAACAGAAAGGCCCAAGAGAAGTTTCACATCTTGGATAGTGGGGGTCATCATACCCCAGGGGAAACAAAAACAATTTACAGAGGGATTCCAAAAACAGAGGAGTGCCTGAATAGGACGAAGGTCCGATGGAAAAGACATGGTACTAAGAAGGATCATACGACGGGTATAGGATTTAGACCAGGATTCGCGGCAATGGGGTTCAAGATGACGATACCACGCCACGTAGTCAGGAGAATCCGAAGGCCAGTTAGCAAGAGATGGGGGAAAAAGCTTAGAAGAAAACCAGGAAGTGTATAATGGTATGGAACGGTTCTCGAAAATGCGAGCAGTACACTCGTCAATATCCTCGGGAAGACCCAGCGGACCAAGGGAATAGAAGCCCTCAGGAAGAAGACGAACTGCAGAATAAGAAGCAAATGTATTTTCAATCTTGAGAAGGTCGGAAGAAAGAACAGTGATGGGAGGAGGATCCATCGGAGAAGACGAGCAAAAAGAAAAAGGGGAGAAGAAGTTGAAAGGGCAGTTTACTACGAGGGCGGAACAGGCTACGTAAATAAGGTAGTGATGACAGGAGCCTTCGAGAAGAGAAAAAATAACCGCCAAGGAGGGGGGTTACTTGAGCTCTTTTCAGGACGAAAATCCGCCCAAGTAAGGAGGGCATCTGTTGGGGCCACGAGAAATAGTGGGCCGCGAGAGAAATAATTGGGCCATAAAAACATGGGCCAAGAGAGAGAGAGTTTAGAGAAAGTGGATTCAGAATCAATAGGGTCGAACAATCCAAGAAACCAAATGAGAACGTTCCAAGAAGCAGGAGATTTCGGCCGAAATGATACCAAGGTAGCCGAAACCAAATCAATCGATAAGAAGAAGACAGAATTCGGCTTAAAGGAATCGGCCGGAGAGCGGTTATTTCAACTCCGGCTATAAATAGGGGATGTCATGCACAGAGTCAAGGGAGATCAATCCAACCCCCAAATTCCTTTATCAAATTTACTTCTTTGTATCTTTACTGCTTTCTTTACAGCTTTCCTTTACAGTTTTCCTAAACTCTAGTTTAGCTTGTAGCGGTTACTTCCAAGTCCACCGTTGTTCCTTAACAACCGGTAGTTTGGTTCTAGTTTTTCCGGTGAATTCGCCGTTGTTTCTTAACAACAGGTAGATTCTCCATTGTATCTTGTTGCCATTCAAATTCTAAGGAATATTCAGACAAGCTTGGGCGTAATTAGTCAAGTTTGGGCGCATTATCGTTAATCCGGACCCGTAACCGGTTTGATCCTTTTCCGGTAGCCTCCCTTGAGGAGAAAAAGGTCATTGACTCGGCCCGAGGCCAAACAATATCCAAAGCCAATACAACCTCAACACACTCCACCATACCTGGAGTCACCTTTATGGCTTTATCCAACTAAAACTAGATATATGTGCAATAATGTAATTTTATTTTATTTTTGACAAATGACAATTTCAATTTTGGAATTTATTTTTTTTTTCCCCAAAAACATCATAACTAGTACTCCACTATGAGATACGCATAGGCCCATTCCAAGCCCACTGAGAAATGGGCCAAATCCTGAAGAGGATTATTTGACAACACAAATGTTGGGCCAACAGCGCAATTAACAAGCCTCGAAAAGGTGAAAGAAGTAACCTGGCTAGGACTTAGGAGTATACTTGGGCGTAGTGTTGCAAACGAACTGAATCGAACCGAATACTGCATTATTCGATTTGATTTGTTAAGCTTCACGAATACTATCGAATCGAATCGAATTATTCTATAAGGTAATTTAATATTGAAAAAATTAATTTTTAATTATTGAAATGAAATATTTAGTTCAATTTATATATTAAATTTAGTACTTTAATTTCATATATAAATATATTCATATTAATTTGTAAATATAGTCATTAAAAATAAATTTTAAATTATCTAACAAAATTATTTTATATATTTATATATTATTTTATATAAAATAAAATGTTCAATCGAATACCGAATCGAATTAAATATTATTCGAATATCAAAATTTCGAATAATTTCAAATCGAATCACGAATCGAACCAAAAATATTTGATTCATTTGCAACCCTACTTGGGCGGTTAAAGATGCCCTCAAATTTTAGGATAAATCAAAAGGATATTTTAAACATACCCTACAGTTTTTTTTTTCTTTTTTTTTTTGATAAGGACGCGGGAGGTGTCGCAAATTAAATTTAAAAAAAAAAATTTACAGCAAAGAGGTAAAGAAAGAAGAGAAAAACAAAAAAATCAAATAACAAAAAAACATCTTGAAGCGAGGAAATCAAGTTCCTGCCATGTCCGTGGTATATCACATTAAACAAGTATCTAATGAGAAAAAGTAAATGAAATTGCTTAATTCAAATGTAAGTGGAAATACACTAGGTCGGGCTAGGTCTATTATCATTGTTTAAATTATATACACGTATTTAATTAAATTTATTTTATATATTTTAAATTAGGGATAAGAATTTGGCATAATGGTCAAGAACCTAATTTCGAATCTTATAGTTGGGCATTCAATTGGCCCTTTATTATTTTATAATTTGTACGGTTTTGGCCTCCACACCCCCTTCCAAGTGTTAATGTTTTAAAAATAATTAGGTAAATATACAATTTAAATCAAGATAACCTATTGACCCGATGCTCTTACTGGATCATCGATGTCGGGAAAGCTTGATAACTATACATAAGATGCTCACAGTATATAAATTCAGATAATAAATTGATAACACATCCATAGGGCAACGGCATATATATAATATAGCTATCTTTACTTCATCATCAACTGGACTCTTCACTTGCACACATCCCTCAGTTTCCACAACTGATACATCATTTCATTCATATACACTATATATTATACACATGCTCCACACAGATGCATATGGAAACCCAAACCAGAAATTGGTCCCAATGTAATAAACGAGCAACACGGTTATTGATTCAATTCATCGGTGCTTTTAAGAGATAGAAAGTTCCATGTCCCAAACGAACCGGCTCTCACGAGATGGAATGCCGCCTGTCTTTGGCTTGTCTAGTTCTCCCACGGGAGCCCTGAGACAATATCCCATCAGCCTTGATCAATCTGCCAAGCTTCTTCGACACCGTGCTCATGAATGACTTCCGCGGTAGAGGGGGTTTCCCAATGGACACCACCGTGGGACTAGCTGTACTAGATTGCAACTTGTCCCCTCCCTTTTCTATTTCCTTCAATCTCATTTTCATCTGCAGAAGCTCGAGTTTCAGGTCCTGATTTTCCCTTCGCAGAGTTGAGGCCTCATCCATGCGAACATCCGCGGAGAAGGGACTAGGTTTGGCTGGAAGCAGAGGCGACTCGCTCAGGCTGCCGTCCATGGCTTCCCTGAGGCGCTGCTGTTCGTAGTAGAGCACTTGAACCACTGTCTGGACAGGAAGCCTGTCGTTCTGAGCTGCGTGTGCACATGCCTCCCTTGAGAGCTTCTGACAATCCATCACACTGCAAACCTTTTTCCTCTCCATGTCACTTAAAGCCGGATGAGCCTGCAGGTGTTGAAACAGTTTCTAAAATTATGCATAGGTTAAATTCGCATAACCTTTTAAGTATTGCTGAACAGGGCAACGTGCCTTGGGGTGATTGGGTAAAACAAATGCAAACCTTCAGGTATATGTCAATGGCTCTGTACATGCTATCTTCGGTCACCCGGAACTGCTCCGGGATGAGTTCAGCAAGACTGACAAACTCGGGAACTGATAAGTTGCGATCGGATGCAATTTCAGAAAGGTAACTCTCCATAAGTTTGGTAACCCTTGCACTGTCACTTCGTGAAGGGGAAATGAAATCATCATCCGAGTGATAACCTGCTTTGCTCACCTCCATTTCGGATTCTAGAAAGATCATCATGATCCGCTTCACAGTGTCGACATCAAACAATGTGTCCCCAGTGGAGGAGTAAGAGGGGATTAGCAGGTCATCCAGCACAGCCTGCCCTAGTTGTGAGGCCATTCTCTTCTCCAAGTCGAGTCTGCAAGCAACCGTTGTCTCCAAGTATATTGCAGCTCTGAGAAGCATCGAGAGGAAGCTAACTGACATCAAATTCTTCTCTCTTGGGAGAAGACTCACTATCGTTTCTAAAACAACCCTTTTCTCGTGTTCTTGTCTTGGATCGATCTTTTTTCTGTCCTTCCCAAAGACATCCTGAAATGAGAAGCAAAATGTGTTATTTGTGGATGGTAGTTTGTGTGATCATTTCTTAAGGGGTAAGAACGCACCAAACCTCGAAGAGATTTCTGCGCATACAGCATGAGTATAGGACCTAGAGCATATTGCTTGAATCCTCGAGCCATCATTGCAATGAGGACTCTTTGGAAGAGATCGACCCTGAGGATGGCCAAATCTTCAGCCCACCAATCGACAACTGGCTTCGTGTTGGAGGAAGCCATGTCATTCAGGCCGATGTCAGACTTCGTTGGCGAAGCAAACTGGCTATCCTTACAGGCGATAAACGCTATTGTGTCGATGCAACGGCTCACCAATTTCACCTTCTCTGCAGTGGGAAAAAGGTCCTCACAAGAGTGCAAAATGGAGACTGCCCCTGCCAAGCTCTTCAATGCCACTTCATTTATGTATGCCTCCGTTCGTCCAACTAAATTTCCAATTGCATGCTCCTCAGTCATGTCAAGGAACTCTGCCACACATCTAAGCATGGCGATGTTACTTGTATTGATCTCAAAGTTTATACCGTAGCAAAATTTTGCAGCGAGCTCAAATGCCACTGCTCCACCAGGAGCATCAGAGATGTCAATTACAGGAAGATCGGCATCAGTGGAATCCTGGATCAGGTTTCTCAAGTATCCGCATTTTGATATCAAAGGAAACTGGAAAGAAATCCAAAACATGTTATGGAAAAAAGCTAGCTACTATAACCATATAGAATATCGATGATTAAGCTGTTTGATACGAGTCTTTGATCAGATGAAATGAATAAATTACAAAAACGCAATATTGATTCTTTAAAACTCTTCACAATGAATTCATCAAGTACATATATTAATACCTTGTGCAGAGAAAAGGAGGTTCCTCCAGTGATAACAGTTAAATCGCTAGGGAGTTCTTGTGAAAAAATCCTGTTGAAGGAAACAGACCAAACTCCGAATATCATTCTCCACATCAAAAAATTCTTTGCATATTTCTATCTAATAAAGAGAGGAGAACAAACCATTCACTAGTCCTCTTCATGGCAGTGGACAGGAGATCCTTTTTGTTGGTGGACATGTTTGCAGCAATGGACAGCATCTTTTGCTTCTGATCAAGATCCACCATATCAGTTACAATGTCATGATTTTGGTTGCTGCCTTCATAAAATTGAATTCCTAGACGTGTATAAGTCGACGATCATCTCTTCTTTCCCAGACACTCCACACTCGAGCAGAACTCCTTCCTAATCTACTAATCCTCAATTGCAACAATATTCTTCCAGCTAAAGCCAATTATCATCAAGTGGGGGAGTTCCCTTTATAAGCCTCGATTCACGAAAAGTACTTCTATTCCGGATAATATGGAAAGATACTGAGGCAAACACAAGTCTGGAGGGAAAAAGGGATTGGGGTATAGAGTGTGTGGTAGGAGATACATCTGATGTAGTGCCAAAATAGCAAGTACCCCTGTGAGAAAGATTATCATCCACAAAACAGGCCAATCTTTTTCCTTTTTTCCTGCAACACAGTTTTGCTTTCATTCAACAGAATATTTTGAAAATTCAAAAGCACAAATCCCCTAGACACAGGCATTGTGCTGGACATGAATGGACGGAGAAAAGCTCAAAAGGGCATGCGACATTATTAAGTTGTGTTTAGAGAAAATAATTGAGCATAGCTTTTGTTCACGTGTAATAGGCCCCAAAGGCATGTAAGCTTCCAACGATGTCTTGGTTCACAAAAGTATATGGTGACATTTCACATTTTAACAGAGAAAATTTACTACTTTCTCCGTGTCATCATTAAGAATAAACCTTGAGTACTTCACCATACAAAGCTACTAGCTCAATCTAACTACGAATACAAAGAAAATGAATCTGCAGTCAACATATTCACCGGCGTGCAAAGCTATGCAGAAAACTAGGGATTAAAACAGAGTACAGGTTCAAACAAGCGAGCTATTTCACAAAGAAACAAACCTTTACAACATATGGCATTACACAAACTGGTCACCATATTTTAATAAGGATCCCACCATTACTTGACTCCTAATTTCCTCATTAACAGCTTCCCTCTTCACCAATTTCTCCATACAAGTTGTGTAAAGTTCAACATCAACACCGAAACAGTCCAAGACCGCCATTAAATACAAAAGCTAGCAATAAATTGATCCTAAATTTACAAGACAACAGAAGTAAATGCAACAACTTTGCAACCAACAGTAAACATGCTGATAACGAAAGCTGAGAGAGCAATTGAATGAATGCAAATGGTTTCAGTGTGGGCAGGGTAGGTCCCAGAACAAGAATATAATAAATGAGTAAACCAATATATAGTACGCACCCCACCACAAGTTGATTGGTTATCTTCATACGGTGGGGAAAGTAGGGGATTGGAATCTTATCAATAGGCGATGATGGGGTCCGTGGATTCATTCCACCAATGTGGATTTCCCTGCCACTACCGTCTACCGATCTTGACGTGTGTGTCCTGTTCGATGCGGATTGGGGATAGGTGTGTGTGTGTGTCTGGTGATGGATGATTCAAACCGTTGTAGAAGAAGAGTTTCAGAAAATTTGGGGATTTGGTACCTAAACAAATGGATTTTGTGCTGCAGATGTGCTTCTGTGGCCGCAAGCTCCTCCCAGCGAATATCAATATACTACACGCTCGATTTTTTTTATCTATTTTCTTTAGGTATTTAATATAGGGAAAACTAGGGCCCGGTACCCATGGAAAAAATATTATTAGAGTCGAAGCCCCTTCATTTCAAACATTGTGTTTTAGGCCCTATGTAATAACTTGGTAAATCAGATACCAAGAACTTGGTAAAGCACGTACCAATAACTTGGTAAACACATAAGGTAATCGTGGTAAATCACATATTAAAAACTTGGTAAAGCACGTATGGTATATGTGGAATAACTTAGTAAACATCATAAGATATATGTGGTAAAGCGCACATCAATAACCTGGTAAACACCATAAATATTTTTGGTAAAGCACATACCAAGACTTGGTAAATACCATATAGTATATGTGGAATAACTTGGTAAATACCATAAAGTATTTGTGGTAAAGTACATACATAAAACTTGGTAAATACCATATGATATTTGTGGTAAACTACGTATCAGTAACTTAGTAAGTACTAATATATGGTAGCTTTGGTAAGACACATATTAATACAGTGGTAAACCACATATCATTAACCTGGTAAATACCATATAGTATCTAGGTAATGCACATACAATAACCTGGTAAACCAAGTCAAACATGTGATGGGGTGCAAAGTTTAATAAAATTGGAATGGGACCTAAAAAAATGGAAAGATTTTTAAAAAGAGTCTGGGCCCAAATTACCGTTTAATATACTCCGTCCCATTAATTTTGGAAGCAATTCCGTTAGGGTGCGATTGATGCTTTTGACTTGATGTGCTGCGGTCAATCGCAGCCATTGAATCACTTTATAAATTAATGGTTGAGATTAACTTAAAGGTTAAAATAGTAAATTTGCTATATTTAGTTGTATTAACAAACAATCGCTCAATTCTGTATGCTCTTCAACTCTACTTTTTTCTACGCATTTCAATACGTTCAATCGATCTTACCTTATACTCCAATTTGCTTATTTATGAAGCTATATAATATACATATTTGTTCATGAAAAATTACATCAAATGTTTCTATATTGAGTCGCTGAATTGTTGATGGGAATGTATATGCCAACATCCTGAAATGTATATGGTAACATCGCTGAAATGTATATGCCAACATCGCTGAAATGTATATGCTAACATCGCTGAAATGTATATGCCAACATCGCTGAATTCCTTTAGGTAAGGTCACTGAAATATTTTTTTTATAGCATCACCGAATTATTTTTTGAAACATCGCTGAATTGTATATGGTAGCATCGCTAAATTCTTCTTGTTATTGTCGCTGAATTCGTCTGAGAGTAGTCGATGCATTCCTTTAGGTAGGGTCTGAAATATTTTTTTGTAGCATCATTGAATTATTTTTTGTAACATCGCTGAATAATATTTGGTAGCATCGCTGAATTGTATATGCCAACATCGCTGAAATGGATATGCCAACATCGCTGAATTCTTCAAAGTGGTGTCGTTGAATTCTTCAATGTTGGGCCGCTGAAAATATTTTAAGAGCATCACATAATTATTTTTGGTAGCATCGTTTCCCCTCTTTAATAAGGATTTTTGATCGTAGATATCGATTAGATTACCAAATATTTGATATGATTTACCAAATATTAGATTGATAACATACTAAATATAGGATTATATATTTGATATGATTTACCAAATATTAGAATGATATGTGGTAGCATCGCTGAATTGTATATGCCAACATCGCTGAAATGTATATGCCAACATCGCTGAAATGTATATGCCAACCTCGCTGAATTCTTCAAATTGGTGTCGCTGAATTCTTCAATGTTGGGCCGCTGGAAATATTTTTGAGAGCATCACATAATTATTTTTGGTAGCATCGTTTCCCCTCTTTAATAAGGATTTTTGATCGTAGATATAGATTAGATTACCAAATATTTGATATGATTTACCAAATATTAGATTGATAACATACTAAATATAGGATTATATATTCCTCCGTCAAGAGTGAAGTTTGGCTTTATGACAATTATACCCTTTTGCATTTACAACCCTTGGATTTTAATTGGACGCTCAAGATCTTTGCCTTGATGTGCTGTGGGATTGTGCAATCGCACCCTAACCGATCCCTTTTGGAAGAGGCTTGATCTAGCGGCAAGAGTAACAAAAAAATATTCCATTAAAAATGGCTACTTTGAAAAAAAATCCAATTCAATTGTGAATGATTTATATCTCAAAATCGGTATAAGTAAAAATTATATTTAAATGTATATTTTAAAATTATACGATTAGACAATTCTAACAAGACCACACTTGACTATTTTTCTCTTATTGTATCAATACAATAAAATTGAGTTGAAATTAAACAATGAACCGTGTCAAAAATCAAATGTAGCTACTTCTAATGGGATAGAGGGAATATGTCATCAAGTATTCCAAAAGAATAGGAGTAAAATGCAAGGCTAGTATAACAATACGAAGTATATTTGACTATATTTTTCTATTTATATAACTGCCATAAAAAAATAAAAAGAGTGAGGAAGTAAAATATTTTTGTTTGTCTTTGAATTGAATGATTCACAAAAAAAAATATTTTTAAATTGTTACTTATAAAAATATGATTCATTCTCTCCATATTATTTGTATGCCTTTTCTATAGTATGAATTGAATAAAAGTAAAATAATGAAAAATATTTATCTATATTTAAGAAGAAAAAAAAAACAAAAAAAAAAAAACACTACCAACTCTAATTTTATGGGGAAATTTTATATTAAAAATGCTAAAGGAATGGAATACATACCTTCACAAGCATTGGCATGAAGGAGCAATGGAGTATACTACTACTTCATATGAGAACAATTCAGTTGGGGTAAGTAAAAAAAACAATAAGCGTCGACAACATCCTACACAGTGGGCTGGGCAGTCCATTGCTAAGGACTCCTCGGTGCTCAACCGTGCCCAACTGCCCATATGCTAGTTGAAAATCAATCTTACCTTATACTACTCCAGTATAGGTATAGCTGGATAAACCCCTTACTCAACATAGGGCCCCCCCTATCCAATAAAACTCAGTCTAACTTATTACATATATATATGGGCCGCTCAACCCCAATTCTGACTTTGTTCAAGAGGCTTGTTCATTCATCTTGCTAAACTAATCTAAATTCTGAAATTGGTTATTCTGTGAATCTATATGATAAACTCCATTCATTGATTTTGGATCATATCACTTGTTCCCAAATTACTGCACAGATTCTACCTTTTTTTTTACTATTAAGACACATTTACTGGGTTGGGGGTGGGGGTAGGGGAATCCATGATTTTTTTAATAAAAAAAAGAAAAAAAGAAAAAAGAAAAAAGAAAAAGAGAGAGAGTCGATTGTTAAATTGTGGTCTGTGTTTGAAAATTATAGAACACATACTCAATCAAACTCGAAATAACTCAGTTAACACAATAGTATTGGTATAATTATACTATATACTTACAATAAACTTAAAAGTGAAAAACAAACAATCCCTGGACCTTAATACTGCTCTGAGGTTGAGTTATATTCGTATCTAAAACAAGTCAAACCCTGGACCTTAACTCACAATCATATTGATTAAAACCAACAATTACTTCCAAAGAGGCCACATATCCACAAGCTAAATCATACAACGCTGCTAGCTTCTCTATTAACAGAATACTTGAGCGCCATGAAAACAACCCAAAGTTCCACTTCAGCTTTTAGCGCTCCAACTTTTGATGCATAATATTTTTTTTTATTCTTACAAATGATTGATGCAGCAAGAAATGCATAAATATCCAAAGAACATCCATATTGCCCACTTTCTTTTTTTTTTTTTTTTTACCAATATGCTGTTTTTTAGGCATTCTAGATTGATGTTACACTTGTTTCAGCTCTCTATACAGTTGCTATGTCAAAGGGATTTAAGGATTCTTTTAGTCCATCTAGGAGAAGGGGTGTCCATTTGCAAAGGGCAGATGACAAGCTGATTTTTTGTTGTTATTGGGCAAAAGAACCTTGTCAAGCATTCTTTGGGGATAACTGGATTTTCATTGCAAACATTTAACCCGGTGTAGGTATTTGATCAGGTATTGTTTCCGGTGCAATTGAGCAGCAGCATCATGTTGGAATTGGTTTGGTGAATGCTAAGTAAATACAAACCTTATCAACTCCATTTTAACATGTTCGACTATTGTCATAATTAAATATTACAAACTACAAAACAAGAACAAGTAAAAGCACAAGTGAAAGAAAATAAATGTTTTATAATTCAAACACTTCAAAAACAAAAATATGAAGAAGACTATCATCCGGACCTTCAAAATAAAATTAACATTCATTTTCTGGAACGAGAGAGTAATGCCGCCAGTCACAACTGTATGTTACAAAGTATATCTAAACAAGACCAAACAACAGTCCACGACTTGCAGATTGAATTCACAACTTGTTAAAGAATTACACCTGACTAGTATTCAAATCGATCCAGACATTGGCTGATAGCTAATCCGTAACCAGAACGAAATCTATTAGATTCGAAGTCGTTGTTCAGCGTGCAAAAACAAAAACCCTAATTCCAGAAAACAGAGAACCCTAAAACGATTCAAGAACTAGTAAATTTGGTAACAGCTTTAGTACCTTCAGAAACAGCGTGTTTTGCAAGCTCACCGGGGAGCACCAATCGGACGGCAGTCTGGATCTCGCGAGAGGTAATGGTCGGCTTCTTGTTGTACCGGGCTAATCGCGACGCCTCCTGAGCCAATTTCTCGAAGATATCGTTGATGAAGCTGTTCATTATCCCCATGGCCTTGCTGGAGATGCCGATGTCAGGATGGACTTGCTTCAGCACTTTGAAGATGTAAATCTTGTAGGTCTCCACGCTCTTCTTCGACCGCTTCTTCTTCTTGTCCGCGGCGCCGGCCCCGCCTTCCTTGGGCAATTTCTTCCCGGCCTTGGGCTTCTTCTCCGCCGCGGGGGTTTTCTCAGCGGCCGGCTTCTTCTCAGCGGCTGGCTTCTTCTCTGCCTTTGGAGCCATGGAATTCGGAAATCGAATTTGGAATTTTGAAAATTTGGGGAAATGTGGTATGGCGGTGGAAACGGCAGACCGCAGAGCGGCATTATATAAGGAAAAGTGAAATTTAGTGTGATTGGTGCAATTAAGATGACACGGATCATATCTGTACACTGTCGATGGTTTTCTAATCGACGGTTCAGATTTGATTAAATTTATTTATTTTTAAATTCAATTGCTTGTATTCATGGCCATGTACCACTGTAGGTTAAGAACAAGATTCTTTACTCGTTCCGTTTCATTGTAATGCTGGTCAGATGGTGCTTAAATACTTCTCATTTCTTAAATAATTTTCTTTTTCAACTCAATTTTAATAATTAATCTTTCCTAATCCGCTCGGACTGTAGAGCAAAAAAAATTAATAATTAAAAAAAATTTTAATTAACTTATAAATTTTTATTTTATACTCCAACTAAATTCTTTTGTAATAAATAGTATTTATATAAAATAAAGAGTAATATAGTAAATATATAACATAATTGCATATAACTACCCACAAATAATAATTATTAATACTTTTTTATCTTTAAAAAAATAACTAAAAAACGGAGGGAGTAATAGTACGTATAAAATTAATCTATTAAAATCCAAAATAAAGATAAATTAGAGAACATACAAACTCTTATCAAAATAACAAAAATATCATCTATTTCAACCACCCAAAAAAATTAAAAATAATAATAATTATTATTACAATATCCCGATTTAATTAACGTATAATTAATCTAACTAATTATGGTTGATTAAGTAAGATATTTTGGTATGGATTATTTTTGTAGGTATGATTTTGAATGAAGTGAAAGAATAAGTGGGTTCAAACCCACAAGTTAATAAGAGCTCAAGTGTTCAAGTGAGTGCATTATAGTGTATAAGACTCAAGACTAGTGGACCAACCCATTTCCGAACCCGACCCGAACATTATGACCTGACCCGGGTCCACTTGAGTGCTACATATCAGATTTTGGACTTGGGGAAATTCATTTCCACCCTTCACACCCCCCAAATCTCGTCACCCTCTCTAGGAGAAACTAGGGTTCTTCAAATTGGAGGAAAAATTGTGCTTTCTTGCTCAAATCAAGTGGGGAACCTATCATACAACTTAAGGTAAGCTTGTTTCTTGATTAATTGCACATTTCCATGGTTTTTGAAGTAAATTTTGGGGGCTGTTTTAAGGGTGACGAAATTGGTGCTTTTGGTTTGGATTTTTGTAGTTGTGGGTTGATTGGTGGCTTGAATCTTCACCATGGAAGCTTAGAAACGTTTTGGAAAGTTGAGGTAAGGGATTGTTGCTGTGGTGATTAATTTTTTTTTGGGAAATTCAAGTTTAATCTCTTGCATGTCATGTTTTGAGCTTTAGTTGGGATTGTTGATGGATTTGGGGTTGATTCTTGTAATGCAGTTCATTCTTGGTGTTTGGAAGCTTGGGGAGCTGTTAATTGAAGTATTGGGACACCAAAAATCCAAGGCAAGATTAGGATTTAGCTCAAAGTGGGAGAAAAATGGGAGAAAAATCGAAGGGGAACGCAGAACAGCGTTGTTCTGTTTGCGCCCAGATGGGGCGCCACCAAGCCTTGGCGGCGCCCAAAAACGGTTCGGGGCGCCAATTTGGCGCCCGGCGCCCCTGTTCACTGGGATTCAGACCCCGCCGCCACCATGTCTGGGTGACGCCTAAATGTGATCTGAGGCGCCACCCTGACGCCTCATGTGCACCCCAAAAACTCACAAACTTCTATCGGCTCTAACTTACTCACTTCTAATCCGATTTTCGCAAACCATATATGAATCTGACCCTACTCGGAACAAGGATTTCAAATATGCAATTGGAATTAAGAGATAATTATTAAATTATATTATCATATACATCATCTTTCATATAGATATAAAATCACTACACATTTTTCATTACTCAAATATAATTTATAATAGTTTATACAATATAAGTATATATATTATATAAATATAATTATGCCCGTCGAGTCTCGACGGGTTAATTACTAGTCACTTGTTAACATTAATTATATTTCTTCATTGAATAATTCCTGTAATCACTAATTCTCTTCCCGATTTTCTTCAATAATAATTATTTAATATCCACTAATTATTATATTAATTTTGAATATAATATAATTATGTTAATGCGAATAATTATTGAAGGAATTATTCATAATTTCATTTAATGTTAATCAATCATTGATGTGATTACTTTATATTATATTTTTATACATTTTTCGGATTATTGACTAAAAATTAGGGTTCATTGAGATAATAATCGAGAATAGAAATAATTTACCTTTTTGGAATTATTTACTAAAAATTAGTGATTAATTGCGATAATCATTCAGAATAGAATTATATTATCTTTTTTGGATTATATTAATCTCATTTAATGTTAATCAATTATTGAATATAATTAATTATCGGATAAGATTATTGGTGTGTAAGATATTTGACAGAGGGTAAAAAATTATTATAATCATTATACAACCAAACGGGGAATTATTTATCATTCTCATTACTACAATTGATGAATCTTTCAAAAATTTAATTATAGGAGTTTATAACCTTGGGGTGTCCTTTGCGTGCCGATTCGTTGTTTCTTCCATTTTTCGTTCCCTTTCGTATTTTATCATTTCTCACTCGTTTCTAGGCTACGAAAACTGTTCTAAATGGTCTAAGCCTTGTTGGTATTAGAGTTATGACAATTGGTATTGGCTTTGAGAATCTACCATACCTTAGAAACTAGGGAGACGTGAATGAGCTAGAACTTAACTCTTTTAACAGAGTTGCAAGCCGATATGTGGGGTTGGCTAACCCAGAATCTAAATCATAGTCATGGGACTTGGAAATTATCTTATTATACTTCCGAATCTTGAGATTGAGCATGTGAATTATGGTTGTGCGAATTATTTGACTTATGCTTTCGAGGATACAAATATCATGTATATGCTTTCGAGTGTTAACTGGGCAAGCTTGATTATTTGATTATCTTGGGCATATTATTATGATGATTATGTGTTTATGCTTTCGAGAACTTAGTTCTGGGCATGTAAGCTTTCGAGAGCGAGATGCTCTGGGCTCTATCCGCTGTCTGTGGTTCGATCCTTGGGGATGCCACTCCGTAAGTCCACTTACCCATTTATGCATGTAGTGTCCGCGGCGGGGGCACTGTAGGCATCTCTTTCGACCATTAAGGAGAGGTGGATCCTTAATGGGAAAGAATGCCGGCCATGGTATTAGGATGCGCGCTAGACATCTTCTGTGCTGCATTTAGGGTAGATAGGCACTTAGGTCATTGCATTTCATTCATCATTCATATTATTACCTGTTTTGCAGTGTATGATGTGGTTGAAGCACCGGTATGGGACGGTGTGATGTTTTATTTATGTATTCAATTATACAATTATATAAACTGTTATTTAACTGTACTAATCTCGTTCTCCGTTTGCCAGTTGTTCTACTCTTGCTCAGTACTTATGTACTGACACCATGCGTTTTGTTTTTCTTATAGATACTCCCGGGGGAGGACGCAGAGCGTGAGCATGATATCGGGTTTAGGGATGAGTGATCTACCTAGAGATGCATCATTCATGTTATAGACTTATATGCTTGTCTGGAATCTATGCTCTCTGTAGCATGAACTATCTGTTTTTCTTATTTCTGTTATTGGCATTGGTCTGTGAACCATGTTCTGTATTACTGTTATGTACTTGGTATCGTTGACAGGTTGTGGTAAGACTTTGATGTCGTACTGTTGTGGCTTGTAAGTCGGATATCTGTTATGATGTGGGATTTCTTCTTGTTGGACTTACTCTGATGTTATGATTTATTAGTGTATCTGTTTACCAGGCTTCGTGTTATTAATCTTAAATTGATTGGCCAACAGTTTAAGAGAGGTAACACGACAGTAATGTCACAAAAATTTGGTTTAAAATTTTTGAGGCGTTACAATAATAATAATAATAATAATAATAATAATAATAATAATAATAATAATAATAATAATAATAATAATAATAATAATGAACACATACTCCTTCCAAAAGAGGTTTGTTTTGTAATGATCTTTAGTGCATGTTTGGAACATTATCATGTATTATGGTGTATTGTATTATTTGCAAGTATATAGTACTACATTATGTTGTATTAAATTAGTATTGTACTAAATTAATAGTATTATAGATCGTTTGGTAGTGTAGTGTATTATTATTATACAATATTTTTGTTGATGTTGTATATTGTTTATGATTTTTTTACTAAAAAATAGTTTCTAAAAATAAAGTATTCATATATAAATATATTTGTTACATATAATAAATAAATAAATAATGCTATATGTCGATATAATATTGCATGATGTTTTATTTTTAAAATTAGTAAATAAAAATTTAATATATATATATATTATTACTAATAAAATAAAATATTAAAAATAATATTATTTTAATATTATAAAATATATATATAATTCTTAAATATTATTATTTTAATATTATAATATTTATAATAAATTAATTTATCAAATACTATAATATTTATAGAAATTTAAATACCAAATCAAAATTATAAACAACAAAACAAAACCCTCATTAAAATAAACTCACATCTCCATTATGTATTAAGTTATACTACATCAAATCCCTCATTAACATAATAAATATGCAACTCCAAAAATCACCAAACATTTATGAGTATTAATTTTATACATAATAAGGCCTTCCCCAATGGTGGGGAAGGTGGTGATATGGAAGGTGTAAATACCTCCACTTTGGGTATTTAATCAATGGAGAAAGATTGAGGTAGGTAATGGGGTAGCAAATTCGCTACCCCGGTTTTTAACCTCAAAAGATGCGCCTGACAGTTTTTTTTTTTTTTAAATACCTCCACTTTGTAGGTAATGGCGACTTCATTTAATTTTTTTATTTGTTTCTTTTTAAATTTTTTGTTTGCTTCAACTTTTCATCATTTAATATTTTTTTATTTTTTACTTTTTATTTAATTTTTCAGATTTTTTTTTATTATATTATTTTTTATTTATGTATAATTAAATTAATAAATTATTTTTTATAATAAAATTAAATTATTTTTATTATATTAGTAAGTGGGTCCCCTAAATACCTACTTTTTGAGTATTGTTGTTGGGGAAGAGTTTTATTTATAAGTAGAGGTATTTAACTTTTGAGGTGGCGCTGATTTGGCACCTAAATACCTGAAATTGAGGTATTATGATTGGAGAAGGCCTAACAGTACTATACACCATAATATAGCCTAATACATTTGTGCCAAACAAGTTAGGGTTTTACCAAATGCTATACTAAGGGCATACACAATAACACTATCCCATTTTATTCCACATATGCGTCATATCAGCATTTATCTACTTTACTATCTAAGAGCATCTGCAATGGTACCCTATAACTCAAAATGGGTTGGCATATTCTCTCCAACAATACCTTAAAACCAACATATTTTAAGTTTTTGAGTTTTATGAATAGCAAATACTCAAATTTGAGTTTTTACTATTCACAAACCTATCTCACTTTTTGCAATTAAAATAATTGCAATCTCATCCCTCCAATTATTGCTAATTGAATATTGATCTAATTTTGTATTATGGTTAATAGTTTTATACTTCATACATTTTTTTATTAAATTTATTTTATATTTATTTAGACTAAAAATTTAAGGTTTCTTTATAAATAAATTTTAAACATAAAGATAACTAAATTTTTAAAGTTTTAATGCAATCTTAGTAATCATTTAAAAAATTACATTAGCATACGAAAAAAATACAATATTAAACAACCAAATAACTACGCAAACGGAAAATTAAATTAATAGTCATCTAAATCAACATCGGATCCTCCAACATTATTGAAATACAGAGAATATGTTCCAGTTGCATAAGGATCCGGTTGACCTTGTTCTTTGGCTCTTTTTTTAGAAAATACGCACTTGCTCAGCTTGAGCATATTCACGAACATGAGAAGTAGAGATGCACATTTTGAACTTCGTAATGCATTAGTTGAACACTTGTGGGAAAAACACATAAATTCCAATTCTTGATGTTGGATAAAAATCATTTGCTTTTAAATAAATATGTATGCCCCGCCATTTAGTGTAATTCATATTATAATTATGTAATTCTTTCTTAATTAGTGAGTATTGAATTTATATGGGGTTAATGTATATTTCTAAGAAATGATGGGTATGATTAAAAAAATAAAAAAGTTTGTATGGGAAAGAATATATAGTGAATATTCTTTTGAGTTTGAGTTTAGTGTAAATTGTTGGAGATGAATTACTGTTTGATATGACATTTAATGTAAAATGGGTTTGAGTTTGGTGTTAGCTATTGGAGATGGTCTAAGTATATCATTAAATTTTTCCACAACAACACTGTTCAACTTATACTATGTATGGACCCACATTTCATCATTTTCATTATTTACTTTTCAATACCTATAATTTAAAATTCTTATTTATTTTTTATAATCAAATCTTTTAATTAAAAAAAAAAAGAGTAAAAGTTGCAAATGTAAGAGGTAGTGACAGTGCTTGTTAAACAAAATCTACTACCTCATTTATCAATATTGTAACAGGTGAAGTAGTGGTAGCATAACCCTTTCTACCCATTGTTAGATGTGTCAAAACGGGCCCGTGGGGCGAAACAGGCCAGCCCGCGCGGGCCCCCATATTTTTGCGGGCTTGAATAATACGGGGCGGTTCTAAATACCTAGGCCCGACCTGCCCCGCACGCTGGCCGCGGGTTATGCGGGCCGACTCGCGGGCCTTTTAGTAATTTTTAAAAAATTATTTTCTTAGTGTAAAAAATAAAATTGGGATATAGTTTTTGTTGTATAAATTAAGAATGGGAAATAAAGATTTATAATTGATATTTAAAATTATAAATAGTTAAAATGTGTGTTTTTTGGCATAATTATTTACTTTAATAATGAGTTTGTTGAATAATTCTTTATACAATTAAAAATTTATTAAAAATAAATTTTTAATACTAAAGATGTGTATTGTATTCTAAAAATATAGTATTGTTCAAGATAAAAGATTTATAAGCAATGATTGAGTTGATAAAATTATTAGGTCTGATGGTTGGAGTTTTTAGAAAGTTAAGTTGTTTTGGCATAATTCATTAATTTTATATTTTAAAATAAGATAACTAACAATAAATTATGAAAATTTACTTGCATTCACAAATTTTAATAAATAAATAAATAAAATAACCTAGCTAAAAATTTAATAAATAAAATAATAAGGAATTTTAAACTTAAAAAAAAAAACTAACATTAATAATATAGATAAGAAGATAAATATTAGAAAATATATGACTATTTGTGTTACAATTTACAATTTTATAAGTAACCGAAATAGTTATTTAAATATATATTTGGTGACTTTATGATAGACTTGGAATTGATCAAACAATATTAACTAACATTAAATAAATAGAACAAGGAGTAAAAAAAAAACCAAAGCCCGCGGGCCTAACCCGCAAAAGCTCGCCCCACCGCGGGTCGAGCCCGCATCTAAACGGGCCTTAAAAATTCAAGCCCACCTCGCATTTTTGCCTTGTGGGGCAGGCCGACCCAACGGAGCCGGCCCAAATTGACAGCTCTACCCATTGTTGTGGATGCCCTAATAGCAACCACATCACTAGCCCAATTAATAACTCACTTTTTTTTGATACATAGAGACGTCAAAACGTCGGCAAAGGGGAAAGAAAAAAGAAAAATAAGAGGAGAGAAAGAGAGGTAGGAACCATAACAGAAATAAATCTAGTCTCTAACAAAAACAGTCCCCGCCATATCTGCCGAGAGTAGAGGCCGAACACCATCCGGAGGAAAGACCCAGGTGGTGAAGAAGACTTCATCATTCGCGCCCCTCTTAGCAAGAGAATCAGCCACCGAATTGCCTTCACGAAGGATATGGGCCCAACAAAACCCGGGATTGGACTCCATGCAATCCCTAATCTGAAAGATCAAAGGAGCAAGCCAATGATCCATATGAACGCCCTTACCAATCAACTTCAACGCTTCCAAGGAATCAGAGAAACAGCTAGCTTGCACAATACCCAAGCTAACTAGTTGTTTCAAGCCGTGCCAAATACCATGGAGTTCTGCAACAAGATTCGATCTAATGCCAATAAATCCTGAGAAGCCTTTGATCCAGTTCCCATCCACTCCACGGATGACACCACCAAAACCAGCAGGCCCTGGGTTCCCACGCGAGCTGCCATCAACATGAAGAACAAAATTCAGGCAGCCTTGTGGTCTCCAAGAGACAAGACGAGGCGTAGCAACCTTCGGAGGTCGAGAGAATGCACGACCAAACACCACACCAAGGTGCCGAGCCCGACGAATAACTTCCTGAACCACACCAGACGCCCCATTCAAGCAGATATCATTCCTCATAGTCCAGATGCACCAAAGAGTAGCCCAATGGAGATAAGACCATGTGTGTCGAAGGCCGCTGAACACTTGATCCGGCTGGAGCTCATCATCCTCCCATATGGACGCTACATCGATGCCTACTCCAGTCCAAACACTGATAGCGAGGGGGCAACGGAAGAAGAGATGTCTGATCGTCTCCTGACCGGACTCACACATGCCACAAACATCCGAGGCGGCCATACCCCTAGCACATCGCAAGGCATTGGTAGGGAGGGAGTTATGGATGGCTAGCCAAAGTAAAATTCGGACCTTCTCCGGGGCAAGCAGGCACCACACCCAGGCTTTAAGAGGGTCTGCACGTCCATGACGTTTCCAAACAAGCCATGAGTACCCTGATTTCACAGTATAGTATCCCGAGGAAGTCCCCACCCATCGCCATTTATCTCCCAGTGTCCCATGCAGGCAGGGCGGACCATGGTCGCGAATCTCCTGATGGATGTGGCTCGGCAGAGGCGTCATGATTCTCTCCAAGGTCCAACGGCCATATTCAACAACATCTTGAATCCTGAGATCCATTTCAGAAGCAAGGATAGAAGGAAGTCTAAGGGCTAAAGAACCCCCGAGTAACCAAGGCGAGGTCCAAAAGTTGCTCGATCCCTCCCCTATCCGAATACGCAGGCCATCCTCAAGGAATTGGAAGGCTTTAAAAATAGCTCTAAATGTCGGGGAGGCGCTAACCCGAGGCGGAATAACACCACCTGTGCATCCATATTTAACCGAGAGAAGCCGAGCCCACGTATTAGACGCACGTCCGACCAAAGCCATGACTGATTTGCCAAGAAGAGCGACGTTCATGTCTCTACTTGTTCTTATCCCCAAGCCACCCATATATTTCGGGAGTGAGGCTTTCTTCCAGCTTACTAAATGAATGCCGCGACCACGCTCATCTTTCCAAATGAAGCGGTTGATACAACGATCAATAGTATGACAAACCACCGAACGAAGCCAATATAATTGAGAGACGTAGGACGAAAGAGTAGAGAGGACTGATCGGGCAAGAGTGATTCGCCCCGCTTTATTCAACAATTTCCTCTTCCATCCACCACATTTAGCGTGAATTTTGTCGATCAAGAATTCAAACTGGGCACGACAAGGCGGCCTAGTCAAGATAGGGAAACCCAGGTATCGGCCGATGACATTGGTGAATTGAACTCCCATAATCAAAGTGATCTGCTCACGCATAGCATTAGTAACCGAGGCCGAGGCAAAGGCATTCGATTTTAGCATATTAATCTTCAAACCAGAATGCTCCGCAAAGCTAGTTAAAACAGCTTCCTTGCAGTGAATGCTAGACAGCTTAGCTCTCGAGAATAATAGAAGATCGTCAGCAAACATAAGGTGGGAAAGGGGGGCAGCGTTCCTGGCAAGCACTACCGGATCCCATAACCCCTCATCCACCTTAGTAAGAATTGTTCGCGACAGCTTCTCCATCACGATAATGAAAAGGTATGGCGAGAGGGGATCACCTTGGCGAATTCCCTTGGCCGGAGTAATTGGCGACATGATAGAACCATTCCATAGGATGGAATAAACCGGTGATGTCACACAAAATATAATGATACGTTTCATATTAAATGGAATACCCATAACTTGAAGACAACTATTCAAAAAATCCCACTGCACGTTATCATATGCTTTTTCTAAGTCTACCTTAAGCAAGAAGTCCTTTGCCCGGCGGTTTCTGTTCCGGAAGGTGGAGATAACCTCTTGAAGGATAATACCGTTCTCAACAGTGCCTCGCCCAGGAAGGAAGGCCGACTGACAAGGACCAATGTAGGACTTGAGCAAAGGCCGAAGTCGATTGACAAGAACCAATGTAGGACTTGAGCAAAGGCCGAAGTCGATTGATAAGAACCTTGGTCAAGATTTTGTAAATGACATTACAAAGGCTTATGGGGCGATAGTGTTTAATTTCCCTCGGCATGTCAACCTTTGGGATCAGGCAGAGAAAGGTTTCAGCAATCTTCTCATCGAAACGACCGTCTTCGAAAGCTTTGGCAATGAACTTCCAGGTATCAACTCCCACTTGATCCTAATAAGTTTTATAAAAGATGACCGGGAAGCCATCCGGACCAGGAGAAGAAAAGCTTGACATGTTAAAAACTGTTGTTTTGACTTCTTCTAAGGTGATAGGAACATCCAAGTCGGCTGCCGAACTCAATACAGGCAAGGTGTCGAGCTGAGGCAGCTGACGGGAAGGCCGAAGTTGAAGGCTGAACAGGGAGCTAAAGTGAAACCTAGCATGCCTTTGAAGAAGTTCCATGTCTGTCTCCCACACTCCATTTATATCCAGCCCACTGATAGTGCTACTTTGACGTCGGATTTTTGTTTTCGTCTGAAAGAATTTTGTATTTCGGTCCCCAAACGATAGCCATTTATCCCGCGACTTTTGGAACCACAAAATTTCCTCCTGCTTAAGGACTTCATCTAGCTCAAGGGAAAGTTGCATCTCCAATCTAACCATGCAGGCTGAGTCAATCCCAACTAGAACCCGACGAATTCCAGCAAGCCTGCGTAGCAATTTTCTCTTCCGACGAAAAATATTACCAAAGACAGTAGTATTGAACTGAATAGAAGAATTCTTGACCTGTTCCAAATGTTGCAGTATAGACGGACCCCCTGAGGACCAAGCAAAGTCAACAACCGAAGCATAAGAAGGGTGAGAAGCCCAGGCAAATTCCCAACGAAAGGGACGGTCGGATGCCTGATCAGTCCCCCTGTGGCATCGAACGAGGATGGGAGAGTGGTCAGACGATTGCGAGGGAGTACTTCCGCAAGGCCAGAAGAAAAAGAAGCCATCCAATCACAGTTAACCACGGCACGATCCAAGCGTTTGCATGCCCATGCACCTCCAGTAGTGTTTTTTGCCAAGTGAAGCCATCACCAATTGTATGAAGGGTACTTAACCCACAATCCTCCAACATATCTCGGAAAAGATCAGCATGATGGGGATTGTAGTTTAAGCCTAAGGTGACCATTGACGTGAGGATCTCATTCCAATCGCCTAGGGCAAGCCAGGGGCCCTGAATCCGATCATGGGATGCCCTCATATTCGCCCAATCAAGCCCACGAAACCGGTGTAGCGGATTGGCATAGATGATTGTAAAGAACCAGGAAGCCGAGCCCACCGACACATTAAAGGAAGCGATCCTGGGAAAAACAGCAGTACAAACATACCGAAAAGGAAGACCAATTCGAGCCAGGATCCACAAGCCCTCCGCTTGCCCGTTGCACTCTTCTAAGTGAAGGACGTCATAGTCCAGATTTTAAAAGAAAACCCTAAGCCGAGAAAAGAGCCCCTGAGGCTCCAAGATAGGAACAACACTCGGCTTATAGAGCCGGAGGACATCCGCAATGTGGCGTTGAGTACTATTATTCATGGCACCACGGAAATTCCATGAAATAATAGAAAAATCCTTGAACCCAATCATTGAAGGAGGGGAAGGAAATGAGCAGGCTATTGCTGCATGGCCGAGGGGCCATCTGGAGGTTCATCTGGAGGTGGCATGCTGCTGCCGTCCACACTCTTAGGAATTTGCGTATTAGCGACCATAACAGCATCGTGTACTTCACCGGCCTCCAATCTAGCCGATATGCCTGACGAGATAGCGACCTCATTACCTGCGCCGCCATTTAGTAGATGGGAGAACTTAGCCGGAAAGATCTTAGCAAGGTCGAAAGAATAGCTCTTCTCGACATTATGAGGTACAACTTTGTTCGACCGAACACACTTCGCTCCAGGAGCAGTTTCTCGCGTCTGTGTACCCGACTTGTTAGATGCTCCAACTTTAAACACAACCACCGAGTTAGAAGCTTCTTTGTTCGAGTGATCGTTCTTAGTGTCAACTGTTGTATTTTTCTCCTGAGTAGGGTTTGCAGAAGTGGTTTTTGGCAGGCCATTTTTTAAGCCCACTGACTTATGGTTCACGTGGTGAAGTGGCCCAACTGCTGTATGTTCCTTGGCCTTGTCGACAGCAGGCCTCCGTGGTTTTCTAGGTTTAACAACCATCCACTTTCCTACCCCAAGATCCACTGTATCTTCCCCTACAAGGGATGTAGATTCACTATCCAAAGTTGCCGGGATTTGATTAGATATCGATTTGGTTGCCTTATTTCGTGAGTCATCAGAGTGGGGCTGAGCAACCCCTGTGGGCGCCGGCACAGCATCCGTGGTCGGAGGAGCATGCGGTGGCTTTACTACACAACGATCTTGAATGTGGCCATAGCAACCACACTTCATACACACCAGATTGAGGCCTTCATAGGCTACTTGAACCATATCCCCCTCAACATCCAAGGTTCCCATGAGAGGTTCATAAAGCTTAATTTCAATGCAAGCCCTCGCGTAGCGCCCACGTGAGATTGCCAGCGTATTGCGATCAAATCTGAGCGGAGTGCCCAAGGCAGAGGCAATTGCATGGAGCGTACTTTCACTGTAGAATGCCTGTTTAACACCAATAAGTCGGACCCAAGTTTGGATCGTATTAACCTTAGTGGTTGCCGGATTAAAAGATGGTGTCCACCTTAGGATGGCAAGACAGTGATTGAAGAGCAGCCACAGTCCGCCTGTGAGAACCTTCTCACGATCCATCGGCTTCTCAAATTTCGCCAGAAAGCAACCAAAGCCGATATCCAATAGATCGAACTGGCCATCGAGTTTCCAGATGCCACGAAGCCCTTCCTTCATAGCATGATAGCCAATAGTAGAGCCCATCACCTTAACTACCAGGGTATCATGCCACGGTTCATACAACTTCTCAAGCAAGGATTTGTCGAAGCGGATGCGGGGGATCCTCTGGTTGGGGCCAGACCGATCAATATGGACTAAGTTTGCTTTAATCAGATCTTGGAATTCAGCCTGCGGAAGAGGCTCGCCTTCGGTATCTTGGCCAGCCATGGCCGCATCAAGAAAGGAACGGGGATGGATGCCAGGGGCCCCTGGTGGAGAATCACTGGGCGGCGGCGGATCTAGGGGTGATTAACGAGTAGTGCTACTCGAACTCGACTCGGCACTTGACTCGGAAAAAGCTCGACTCGTACTCGAAAAATTCGAGTCGAGTCGAGTATCGAGTATTTTAATCGAGTATCGAGCTCAAGCTCGAGTAGAAGAATATGATACTCGTCGAGTATCGAGTACTCGTCGAGTAGTCGAGTCGAGTCGAGTCGAGTCGAGTAGTCGAGTCGAGTACTCGTTTATTAATTAATTTTACTATATTTTATTTTATATTTAAAAATTCCCACTATTCTCACAAGCCCATATCAATATTTTTGTTTTCTCTATCCATTTATGGATTCATCAATATTTTTTATATGCTTTAAAAAAAATCAATTTCCTCATATACCACCCTATCATCCCAGCGAGTTTTTTTTATTGGCATTTGAGATTCCATATCAGTATTTATAATTGAGATATTCTAAGTAATTGATGGAACACATTATTTTACTCACAAATTTAGATTGATATATTTTTTTATTTAGTGTAATATGTTTCTATTGCCATGGGTTTTTAATATGCCTTTTTGTCGCAATCCAATTTTTTAAACCAATTAAAATCATACTTATCACAAATGATTGATGTCTTTTTGGCTATTGTGTAAAAAAAATATTCGGAATAACAAAAAAAACTGTGCTTGTGTGTAAAGTGTATGCTTTAAATTAGGAAAAAATAATTGTATATTTTTTTAAATGAATCTGGTCTTTTGATTGTCTTCTATTGATAATGAATAAAATTAATCAATCAAACCCAAAATAAAAAAAAAAAGGTCAAACAACTCAAAAACTCATAATATTTCCTTCGCTGTTGAATAAATGTAACATGTTGAAATATGACACAGTTCACAAAAACACTTTGACTTAAAGTTTTATCATAGTTATACAAGTTAAAATAGAGCTAAGTGAGATATTGTTAGATTCATCTCGTCGTGTAGTTTTTTAATATCGAACTTTTAGAATTTTTGCTTGTACCGAACTTGAGTTATTAATAATTAAAAATGTGCACTGGACTGCGTGCTGGGTGGGTCCGTAGCACTTATAAAAAAGCAGAGGAAGTATAAAGGGCCTAATCCAGAGAAAAAAAAAACCAAGCTACTCGAGCTCGAGCTCGAACTCGATGATACTCGAGCTCGAGCTCGAGAATCACTACTCGAGCTCGAGCTCGAGTAGTGATATTTCCCGTCAAGTCAAGCTCAAGTAGTTAACTACTCGGGCTCGACTCGACTCGATATCACCCCTAGGCGGATCGGGAGAGAAATGGGGAGCGGGAGAAAATTCTCTCGCCGCTATATCAGCTTTTCACATCTTCCAACACTCTTTTAATTTATTTCAATTAATTCATACACCCCTTCACCAATTAATATCTTTTTTAATGGGACCCACAATCTAATAATGTAATACCAATTTTAAAATTATACAATAATTTAGTTTTCATACTATTTTAATTATATACTTCCTCCATTTTTTTTAAACCTTACACTTCTCATTTTCACGTATGTCAATGCATATTTTCAACGATTAATAACTCAAATTCGATACGAATAAAAATTCTAAAAATTTGATATTTAAAAACTACAAAATAAGAAGAATCTAACAAGATCTCATTTGGCTATATTTTGTCTTCTATATAACTATAACAAAAATAGAAGTCAAAGTGTTACAATGAACAATAAATAAAGTCAAAACGTAAGATTTAAAAAAAACCGGAGGAAGTATATACTAATATTTAAATTAAAATAACAAAAAAATTATTTTGATTTGTAATTAAAAAATTTATTTGTTGGAGTTTGGAAAAAAAAATTAACAATTAATTTTGGATAATAAAAGAAATTTTGTATAAAATAGTTGTTAAATTATACTTCCTTCTTTTTTAAAGATAGCTACGTTGGTGATTCTGACACTATTCACAAACACTTTAACTTGAAGTTTTATCATAGTTATACAAGTTAAAATATAGTCAAGTGACATCTTGTTAGATTCGTCTTGTCTTGTAGTTTTTAAATATCAAATGTTTAGAATTTTTACTTGTACCAAATTTGAGTTATAAATAATTTAAAATGTGCATTGGAATGCATGTTGGGTGGGTCCGTAGCAAACAAAAAAAACAGAGGAAGTATTTGTAAAAAAGATTAATGGGTGGGTGGGTGGGTCCGCCATGGTCAACTCAAGAGAAAAAGATGACAAAATTTCACTTTTAATTAAGTTCAAGCAGATTAATTCAATTAATGGGGCCCATGTGCTTTTAATTGCCACATCCCAGTTTTTCCAATTCATTCCTGACATCTCTGCATTAATTGAATTCATTGGTATGATGCTCTAAATTTTGGATGTTGCGTGAATATATTCATTTACCTTTCTTGCCTTTGGGCGTCTAAAGCATGAATTTTTTTCATTCTCAGCTCCATGTCTCTTTTGTCTATTATGGTTGTGTCTGCTCACTGCTCTTCAGTCTTATGTAGAAGCAAACTTTAATTTGTCTCCTCTTATGGGGCATTTAGTTCGGGGATCTAAGATTCCCACTGGCTAGGAAATGTAATATGCCCACATTTGGTTCGCGTCATTTTTTATGTAGGAATGTTAAGGATTTTGGGTGGGAATCACATTCGAGGCTGGTAATCTTAGATTATCACCTCAATTTTTCCTACTTTTATACTAATTTATCTTTTATACCCTTCTATTTTATATTTCTTTTATTTTATAAATTTAGATATTTGTATTTTAAAAAAATAAATACAGTATAGGAAATTCAATTTTAAAAAGCAATTGAAAATTTTAAATTATTTAAACAAATTTTTAAATAAAAATTCTCATATTTGCTTAAAATTTATTTATCTTCTATATACAAAATAAAAATAATAAGAATTTAGTTACATTAAATTACTAATTATCATACAATAAATTATATAAAGAATTTTTATATTTTTAAAAATAAATCTGTTTAAATATTATCACTATTTTGTAACAAAATGACATTTATAAAATTTGTTCAATTAAAATTCAAGAACATTCTAGTAAATTAATTAGAAATGGAGTTTGAGATTCCCAATATAACCAAACGTAATAATATTAAAACACCAAAAATTAATATTCCCAGCAATCACATTCCCACTGATAATATAAGATCACTCCAACTAAACGAACCCTTAGTTACATTTACAATATTTGGTTAAACATAGTAAAAAAGAAAACGACTACATGTTATAGAATATAGACATATACATTTCATTCTACCGTACAGTGGCGGAGTGAAGCTTTGAGGTAAAACCCGCTGCAATGCCCCCGACAGCCTTTAAACTATAATCCTATAGGACTGTTAAAGAGCTTGCCTAATTTTTCCTACCGAAAGCGCACGGTATCAAGCTGCAGTATTTATTTTTATTGTCGGGATCGTTCATTAGAGAGTTACACGATAGAAGCGTTTTAATAGAATTATTTGTTCTAGAACATGTTTCTGCTCTTGGTTTAAGGATGGTGTAATGATGATGACTGAGAATTAAATGCTAAACTGTAAATGCATAAAACTGTAAACAACAATAAAGAAAGCAATTGAAATGATGTTGAGTGTTATGATTATGTTCATGAGTTTAAGATAGTGCGGACCAAAACAAACAAACGAAATAAGAGTATGATGAGAATATCGTACTTCAATGGTTAGAAACAGAATGAAAGCTCATTGAGATAGACAAATCCTCTATGCAACTTAATCAAATCTTCATGTCTTAAATCACTTCCCAAGACAGGTACTTGTGACTCAGTGTCATGACACTCTAAGCACTGAAATCATGGGATACTGTCATCACAGGATGATCGGTCAGACTCATTTTGTGACAAAAGCTTTTAGAATTGTCACTTAATCTATTTCTTTCGGACTCAGATTAAGCCTTTGATAACTCAAGGTCACATCTAAATCATCTTATATTCATCTGAACTTGAAGTTGTTCTTTTTATTACTCTGAACCAAACTGGTCTTATGACCCTATATTGGATGTCCTCTACAAGAAGTGAAAAAAGCAAGTATTTAAAACTATCATCCAATGGTTTTATAAGACTTAACTCCTCAGAGTAATTCCTTCAAGTAGTTGTAAGAAGTAATAGTCCTGTAAGTATACCAAGATGAAATTGCTATTCAAAATTCTTGACTTATCCAGACCACTCAGATTCATATAGATGCTTTAGCTTGAGAAATCTCTGTAAACAATTCCAAATACCCATGGCTTGACTCAGGATTAGTAAGACTTAGAAAGAATATTTAATCTCCTACCCATAGCATATAGTGGAAACTATAAAGCTATGAACCCGGGAAATTAATCTTCTTAAAACTCCACAAATTATTGGGACAAAAGATGTTTTTTTTGAAACATCTTTCCCTTTTAAACGACAGGTACTAAATGCCCAACTAAAGAACAAGTTTGTTCTTCATCAGCCTGAGTAAATAATGATTGAGAAAACTTATATCATCATCTTTCTCAATGTACTAATGAAAATATTAACATGAATTACAAATATGAATTATGAGTCTATATTTGTGAAGTAAGATTACTCATCATAAACTGGGAAATATCCCAAAATATCATATGTATAGGTAGTATTATATGTATAAAGAAACGATGAGGGTTCTGAGTCCTCTTAATCAAAATGCTAGGGTGTTTCCAAAATATCAATTGGAAACTAGACAGAATTAGGAAATTACTTTCCTATGAAAAAGATTTGAGAAATAATTCTGCAAAAATAAATGTCCAAAATAGCTTGTAGTAACTATTTTGGGTTTCAAACTATGAACATTCCAATTTTCCGCACGCTATGTCTGTACAGCGTGGAGGGAGTTATTGTTCAAAGAATGTTCCTCAGATTTTGTTTATACAAAGAACTGAATGCCTCGCAGTAATATCTGTTAGAATGCGGCGAGGTATCCAATTCCTACTTATAGAATAGGGTATATATATGTATAAGAGATAAGTAGTTGATATCCCAAGAAATGGGAATCAATTCTGTTGCTATTTTGAGTTGGCTCTCTCGCTTTGTCAAAATGACATCGCGAGAGTGTTGAAATAGCCTCTCTTGAAACAAAGTTGTCGGGATAATTCCTCGCGTCATCTTTTAGGATGAAGCGTGGTTTTATCCTTATATGAAGTAAATGATCAAGTCCTATAACTATCATAACTACCTTCTGGAACTTTTATTCAGAAAACAATGAAAACGGAACCTTTCACATCCAGATTCAAGAATTTAAAGTTGTTAGTTCTTAAAGATTATCATGTGATGATTAACACTGCATGGGTCCTTAGGAACCTTTTAGAGTTCTGAACATTAATTTCTGTGGATTTCTTCCAAATTTGTGATCGAGGTATAATATCAACAGAAAATCGAATGAATTCATAATTCTATCAGCTTCATACCTAACTCGGTTACAATATCCAAACTTCTTGCGCAATTAGAACAAACAAATTACGAATTTATGATTTGATAGTATCATGATCTCGAGAATCAAATTATCGATGTGATGCAAATTCCAAAAAGTGAATACTGTATTCGAGGTCTATACTTCTCTGAAACAGAATTGAAGAACATCAGATTTCTAATAAACCTTTGAAAATTGTAACCAGAAAGATAAGAAATACACGATTTGATAACTGATCATTCTTCATATATCTTGAATAACAAAGAATTAAAAACGAATACACCTGGAAATCTGATTGCAATCAGAATAATGTGAATTTGAACGAAGAAGTCGAAAACTTGATGGTGATCGTCGTAATGGATGAACAAAGCATTCCGAAAGCAATTCTTCTTCCAGGGTATCCTCAAACTAATCTACTAAAATATTCCGAGAAAATCTACTGCGAAATTGAATTACAAATCTGAAAAACTTGAAGTAAATTGCAGTGAAAAGTAAACCCTAGCTAACCTACCCACTGAATTCTAAAAGTGAACTGGAGAGTAAATTGAGCTATTCTCTTCAATCTCCCGCTACTTGAGCTGATCCCCCAAGGGTCTTATTTATAGATGAGCGTTGTAACTGCTTCAGCCTTGGATGATAACCGCTCGCATCAGAATAACTCTCCTCTCGCTTTGTCCGGTTCCTTCAAAGCGAGTGTCAAAAATGTAATTGTCTTTCTTGAGAAGGCGAGATCTCACAGTCTCTTCAAACAGTTTGCTTATCGCCATAACACTTAAGGCTTTCTGTCTTGCACAAACTTTCTTTCCTCGCGATGTCAAACGATCATCGCGTGGACTTCAGCTTCTGAACATTTTTCCTTAGATCTTTCCTGATTTCGTATGTAAGTCCTCGCACCATTTCTTCTCTTTCCTTGCTATGTCTTTTTCCATCTCCGCTGCTTTTCACCTTAACTTCCTGCTAAATGACAAAGCGTGAGTCGGTTCAAATAAAAACATAGCGTGCGAGACTTGCAATGAAAACTTAGAATTTCAAGCCATTTTCAATGTAATTCCAACTTCTTCACAATCTTAGTTCTTCTTCCATATTTTCTCATCTCCCATGATTATTCATTAAAAACTAATGGAATTAAGAACAAAAGATCATCATTAAGACACTAAATTGGACGCAAATGACAGTCATAAAAGACTGTCATCACCATCCTCACATTTAGAAACACTTGTCCTCAAGTGGTAGGAAACTTGTAAAGTTTCAAAGAATAAGTCCAATTAGTGGCTTCCAGGATTTAGATGTTCATGTAAGATTCTCCTGGATCACTACCTTCTCTTTTCCAACTATCTCAAGCTCAACTCTTTCAACTGATTGATGCTTCATACCTAACTTTAAATTTACCAGACTTCATGAAAACATTAACAAAAGTGATTTGCATTTATGTGAATTATTGTTCTGTCCCTTAGTTAGTCAAATTTCTCTTCTCACGCTCAATCCTGTCCAACTCATGTGCATATCTTGTGCTTCTGAATCCTTACTAAAAAAGAACAAGCTAAAACACACACACACACTCTCTCTCTCTCTCTCTCTCTCTCTCTCTCTCTCTCTCTCTCTCTCTCTTTTTTTCTTCAAGGGGTGGCCTTCCGTGGCTTTCAATAACTCGGTTTCACATTATTAGGAGGAGTCGCATGGCCTGACATTGCAGATGAAACTTCAACTCCCCTGCCCTTGATTTTGCTCTTTTAAAGTTTTTCAACTCATAAATCAGAGGGGCAGCTGTGCCAGCTACTTATATCCACATTATTTTACCACGTCTGTTTCTGAAATTTCCCTTGCTCTCTCTCTGTTTTTTTTTTTTTTTTTTTTTTTTTTAACTTGGACTCTTACTTCACTCAATATGCACACTCATCTTCTAAGAGAGACTAGATTAGATCAATCCTTCTAACTTTGTGCAGTTGTTGTTAGAGTATACAAATCACTAGAGTTAATATAATAATAAAATCTTCAAACTGTTCATCTAGTAATGACATCAATCAATCTCAGAGTTTACAGCTTAAAATAGTTTTCAAGAGCGGCTCATGCTTGCAGTCGAAATCTATAAAGTAGATGTTTCTATAGTAGCCACTTTAAACTCATCTTCTATTCCTTCATCAGTTCTCTGGCCTACTTGAGTTTTTTTTTTTTTTTTTTTTTTATGATCTCAACTTGAAATTCAATCTTATGATACAACTTCATATTAACTATATTCTAAGTCATATTCACAAATTGAGAGATAATTGGAAACAGAAAAGAAATAAAGAAAGAAAGACTGCAATAAAAGAAAGATAAGGTTACAGAAAACTCCCCTGTGATCTCATGATGGTCCTGCATCATTATCTGGGTCTTTTGGTGGCATGGATGGAGACTTCTTCAGTTCCGAGACCAGGTTGGCAAGAATGTCTACCAATCTCGTACTATTTTGCTGCTCCTGTCTCCTCAGCTCCATATCCCTTTGTCGTTCCTGTCTTCTCTCTTCAAGTTCTTCTTTTCTTAACCTTTCAAACCTTTCCATTTCTTCTCTTCTCATTCTCTCTTGCCTATCCCATTCTTCCTTCCTTATCTTTTCTTGTCTGTCCATCTCCTCTTTCCTGAGTTTCTCTTCAGTTTGAATCCTGGTATGCTCAAGTTCAATCCTCTTCTGCTCCATTTCTCTTTGAATGTACTTGTCCTCTGACATAGTTTTCACCAACATCTCCATGGACTGTGCAAAACTTTGAATTGAGGTACTCATATTCTGAGATTCATCCACAGACACTGTGTTCCTCATTGGTTGTTTCAAAGGTTGAGATGGTGCAGAAGTATTCTCAAACTCCTCATCTTCTGGAATAGGATTCAATGCAGGAGATGCTGCTGCAATCTTTGTCCTTTTCACTGCGGCTCTTGATTGAGATGATCTTGATTTTGAAGGAAGCTTGACCCTTTTTGTCTTAGGAGATGGTACCTTTGATCCTGATCCCTCGGAAGTTTATTCCTCTAAATCTGGCATTTGGTAAACCAATTCTCCCCTCAAGGTGTCTACTGGTAATGGAATAGGAGGATCTATCTTTATGATCTCTGCTAAGAATGGTGTGATTGACACTCCTTGTTTCTCACAGAGTCTTCTGATTAAATTTGGATAGGCTAATGCTGCATCTTCTCCAACTCTTGACTTAATGACATTGAGAACATGGTGTGCAGCACTGCACTTCCTTCCTGACCATAATAGTGCAAATCCCTCAAAAGTTCCAGCTGAAGGTCCTTGAAAATTTGTGGTGGGTCTGAGCTTTGAATAGTAAAAATCAAGTGTTGGCAGGTATTCAGGCTTCAAATTCTTCAATGGAATCTTATTCTGCTCAGTTCCTCTGTGTGTTGAACAGAATCCTAATGCCATTTTTCTAGCATTGGTAAGCTTATTTCCTTGAGTTTTCTTTCTCAAAAGAACCTCAGACTTGACTTCTGGCTGTTCTAACAGAGGTGCCTGTATCAAATCATTTAAAGTTTCCACAGTGACTTGCACTGTTTTTCCTCTAATCCATGTTGTTTCAGCCTCAACATCAAAGTTAGCATAGAACTCCCTGGTCAACTCCACATAACCACATTTGTTGTTATGTCTCATGAAAACATCCCATTCAGTGATTCTCCTCCAGTAATTGATACATTTGTGATCCAACCACTTAGGATGAAATCCTTTGTCTGGAACAATCATTTTGGACATTCACAGGTAGTTCTCTAATGCTTCCTTTCTTCCATTAAACTTAATCTTGATTTCTTCTTCTGTGAATTCAGTCTTCTTTTCAATGCTATCAGGGATTGATAGCCCCACCTTTGGACTATTCTTTACCCAATAACTCAAAGGCAACAATTCTGGAATTTCTTTTCCTGAGGAAGATCCTTCAGAAGTATCTGATTCATTTCCCTCAGACTCTTGTGCTTCTTCCTGCTCATTCCCAACATTCTCATTTCCTTCTTCTTCTGATTGACCTCCTTCCTGAGCAGGTTCTACATTTTCTTCCTGAACTTGTTCTGGGTTTTCTTCATGGACAGGTTCTGGATTTTCTTCTTGGACTTCATCAGCTTCATTATGTTGTAGATTACCTACGTCTGAATCATGTATCAATGATGTGCTGGTATCTAACTTTTCGGTAACTTCCAAGCTATGCTGATTTAAGATCTCTGTGGGATCTTCCTGTACAGGTTCGTTTAATAGAAGAGGGATAGCAGTAGGTTCTGAATCTTCAAAGCCTTTGGTTCCAAAATATTCTTCTGCTTTCCTCTTCTGTTCTGCAACCCAATCAGGATCATTCATCCTTGCAATTGCTCTCTGAGTTACCTCATCCCTAACTTGAGATGGTAGAACCCATTGATTCATTTGATCCTCAGCATTTGTCTGTGCTCCAAGATGTTGATTAACAGTATCTTCCACAAAATACTTTCTCTGTTGATCTTCTTGAATTTCATTTCTCTGCACTTCTTCTTCATAAGCGTGGATTGCTAATGGAGATGGCTCTACTGTTTGCTCAGAATTCATTTGTTGTTGAACTTTCTCCAATTCTGACTCAAGTTTAGCTGCACATTCACTTTCTTGTTCTACTGAGGTGCGTGCATTCCCTCCTTCCCTAGCCAATTTCCTGAACTTTTTGATCAAACCTTCCAAGGAATAAGTCATGTTCCCTACGGTAGTTCCATGCAAGTTCATATCTTCAAAATCTTGCAAATCTTCAAATTACTGATCTTGAACTGTGTTCACCACTAATTTCTCCACTTGGTCTAGAAATTCTTGCTCATCTGCAGCTTGTTCTGGTGGTGAATCTTGTTCAATTTCTTTTTCTGAAGATCCTTGTAAATCGATTTGACTTTGGATAAGACCCTTGTTAACCTGAGCTTGTTGATCTTCATCCTGTCATTCCAAATTATCTCTTTCAATAATCTGAGTCTGTTGAAGTTCAGTGGTCGGTTGAGTTGATCCTTGTTCATCAGGTTGATGTTCATCGATACATGCTCTCCAGCCTTCTGGATCTATATCTCCCACTTCCAAATTACTATAAGGAGTGAGTTCCAACCTCTCTGTATAGGGTACTACCCCTAAAGTTGGTTTGAGTTTCTCTTCATCAGAGCTGGTATCATGCACCACATACTTAGGCTTCCTAGCCTTCATCTTTATTCTGAACTTCTTAACCAATTTTTCAGGTTCTTTTTCTTGTTGTTTTTCTCTCTCAGGAGTGATTTCTGGTTGTTCTACATTCTCAAGAGAAGATTCTTGCTGCTTAGGTTTCTCAGGATTAGTCTCCTTCTGCTCAGAAAGTAACTTTCCTCTCCTTTTGTAAGTAACAACTTCCTTCTTTTCTTGAGCTGGTTGTAGTATCTCATTGTCTTCATCCATCATATCCCTTGCCTCTAAAATTCCTACTGTCAAGTCCAAAATTTCTTTGGTTGCTAGCTCATCTTCATTCTTCCTCTTCTTTGGAATTTGGCTAGTTTTCTCAGACTTGCTTGTCTCCACCTTTTTCCCAGTCCTTTTCTTAGCTAAGGGTACTTCTTCTGAAGTGCTTGAACTAAGATTGTGTGACTTTCTCTTCCTGGTGGATACTTTCGTTTTACCTTTCTTATCTTGGGTTTTCATGAATTCCTCCCATTCATGCTTTTCCTTTTGTCTGTTTGCATAATAATAATCCATACTCTCTTGCAGGATCGGATGGAGTTCATCATTTCCTTCATTCCCTTCTCCTACAATGGTTGTGACTTCATCCACTACTCTCATTTTCTCAATTCTTTGTTCATCATCTGTACTGTCTTCATTTGAATCATGTTTCTTGACATAAAAGTTTTTACCCATTCATTTAAACATAACATTCATTCCCTTTCTGTTCAGATATTTCTCATTCCATGCATCCCAATCATCAATGATTACCTGCTGAATCTTTCCTTGTGTTTGATCAGTATAAGCTCTATGCACCTTGTATGCGTTTTCTCTGCATATACTATCATATCTGAGATACTTCTCAATGAATTCTTTCTTTCTCTCCTGAACATATCCATGAACTTCTTGCTGGAGAGTTGAAGGTAATCTCATCATGATCTTGTTAGGTTGTAATGAGAAGATCTGCATCTGCTGGTGTTATTGATGGGGCTGAAACTTTCCTAAAATTATTTATAGGTTCCAGTCCTTCATTAACAACAGATTCTCTGAAAATGTTCCTAACTATATTCTGTGGTGTCTGCTTTGCATCTGATCTCTGTTTCCTGTTTTTCCCTATTCTCTCAGCTTCTCTCTCCTCTACATCCTTAACCCATGCTTGCTGTTCTGGTATCAAATCAGCAAACTCTTCTAATGGAAATTCCTCATCAGGTTTCCTTGTCAACCCTGGTTTAAGAATCATTCTCCTCAGATTTTCTCCCTTAGCCCACTCATTCATATGTCTGATCCAGCTATTCCTAGCTTCCTGAATGGTTCTAAGGACATCTCTCCATACCATCTTGCCTTGTTTAGCTTTCTTAAAATAAGGCTCGAGGTCATGTCTCAAATTGATCCGAGCATCAATAATCCTGTCCAGGGCCAAATTTGTCAAGAAATTTTGTTCAATAGGCCCCTTCTTATTCAAGAATGTTGGAGGCATGTATGCAGGGAGTGCCTGCTGAGCATCATAGACTCTAGCATTTCGGATTTCTTGAAGTTTACAGCAGTGTTTGGTGAGTCGTTTCACATATTTAGGTAGTGGTTGAGGATCGAAGTAATCCAGCTCCAACCCTATTTGATCTTTTGGATTGATGATTCTGTAGCATTCCTGATTCCACTCAGCCATGCACTTCTTTTCCCTTTCGAAAAGTCTTTCAAGTCCGAGTCCATTGGGAAGATGCTTATCATTAATGAGAAATATCATTTGGTCATCCCAAAATTTACTCATCTTGTCCCAGAATGCTTCTTCTAAATCAATCATCAATGATTCCTTTTCTTTATCTGGTATATGTTGAATCATCAATGGATTGACATAAAAGATTGGGGGTGAAATTTCCATCCCTAACCATCCACCGCTTTTCTGAATAGATTTCACCATATTTGTTGTTCTCCTTTTCATCAAGAATGATCTCTCTTTCTTATCTGATTCTATACCTCGAGCTTGAAGTTCTTCATAGGTCATCTTATGAATCCTTAAGAAAGAGATAAGAATAAACTGATTAACTAAGTGTCACCATACTCACATTTAGAGCTTGACTCTAAATGTGCAGATGATAAAAGAAAACATAATATCAGTTTTTCCTTTTTATATTCATCATTCTTTGCATGATATCACCATACTCACATTTAGAGATTTGCTCTAAATGTGAAGATTTCAATGCTGACTAAGTCTGCTTATTGCAAAACAAAAATAACAGAGAACTTAAAAACATAATATAAACAAACAAAACAGAATATAGAATTCATCAGATTCTCACTAATATTACGGAATTACAAAGCATGATGGTTCTTATGACATCCAATCTGTTAATTACAAATAAGGAGGCATCTCCCCATCAATTCCAAATATGAGAAACAGATTACAGTGCTCAGAGACTAAACACCTCATGCAGTAAATTGAGGTAACTCCATAAGAGTTCCTTGAAAAGGTGTGATTATTATCATAATAGTTCCTAAGATTGCAAAATCTCTTCTTAGGTTGTCCTTGAAAAGGTGAAAGAAATTCCTCATAATTTGATAGCCACCCTCTGACTTGAAGCCGAAGATCTTTGAGCCTTTGTCTATTCTTACATAGAGTAGCAAAGAGCCAAATTCCTTTCTCTTGTTCTTCAACTTCATCCTTACTCAAAAGCATAAGAGCTTTTATGTAAATGGATGGGGGGTGATTATCAGTAATTGCAGGTTTCAAGAGATCAAATGCTGCTTGTTCATTCTTAACTTGAACAAACAGACACAGTGCCTCCTGTAACTGGTACATCCAATTTCCTGCATTTCTACAGCTTTCAAGAAAATCTCTCTGTGTTTCTTCAAAAGTCCCCCATCCCCATGCAGAAAATTCTTCAAGAGAAGCCCTTTTCAAGACTAAAGGATGATGGGTGGCTTCTTCAAACTCTTTGCAGACTAATTTACAATTAAAAACAGTCTCAAGGTGATCAAATGCCATTCTTGACAAAATATTTCCAAGAATCTCATAAGGAAGATCTGTGATCTGAGTTTCCCCCGATCCAGATTTCTTTATTGAAGTCCTTGGTTGCTTTGAAGAGCTTCCAATTTCACAGCTGAGTAGGATTAAAAATAATAGCCAAATTAAAAGCTAAAGAATGAAATTCATTAATGCAAAAGGAATTGTACAGATTAGGTCATCCAGAGAATTCATTGTTCAAAATAATAAGCACAAAGGATTACAAGCAAAAGAAAATATGAACTGCTTGGTTACTAAACTAGTCTAATTCTAGCAATTCATCTTCATTTTGCTCTTCTTCTTCATTGTTCCATTGCTCCCAGTCGAATAATATGCCTTGTTCTCCACTTGCTCTTCTGTATTGCTTGACATAGTCAAATAATTCACATGAAATGCACTCCATCCTTTCAATGAAGGGTAATTGCTGTCGCTCTACAAGGGAGTGATTCTTACAGAAACTCCTTTCCTCTTGATCAAGGAATGGATTTGGAAACTTCTCACAGTTTAGAAGCCAGTGCAGAACACTTATTTTAAGGAAAGCTAAATCAAAGGGATCCTGGGTTACAGATTCAATCAATTGAATTCCTTCCTCATCCAGTTGTTGATCTTGTTTGGAAAGCAGTATGAGACATCTTATGAAAGCAGTTGGTTTGTATTTATCATTAATCCGGGCTTTAAGAGTTCATAAGCTTTTTCTTCATTTTTATCATCCACAAAGGCTATCAGTGCAGGTTCGATATTAAACATATAGTTCCATGCACCCTGACATTCTTTAATAAATTTGACCTGATTACTGGGATAAGAATTTCCTCTCCAAATAGCACATGTTTCCAGATTAACTCTCTTTAGAGCTAATGATGATCTGCTTGCTAAGAGGAATTGCTTGGATGTCTCAGATGCTCTAAAAAGTGTCTTTATGCTTTACTTTCCTAGTCTCGACAGAATGTCTCCCAGTAACTCAGTTGGTAAATCAAATATTTGAGTTTCCAAGAGTTGAGGGATTCCGACATTTCTGAAAAGAAAAGGAGGAAAAACACAGAATTCAGAGTAAAACTTATTGTTTATGCAGTAATTGAGGAATAGAGATTAGATTTTATTAACAATACCAAGCTGCATTACAAAATACAAAAGACTTGGTTTGGTGACAATTTCAAAATCTAATACTAGAAGACTTGTCACAAGAATCAATCTCTTCCTTCTTCATCCAAGAATTCTTCAATAATGCTATGGTTATCAGAGTCTTCCTTTGCTGCCATCCTAAAATCAGCTATTGCTCTACTTGTATCACAACAAAGATAGTTGATCTGATCTGCTCTATAATTAAAATATGGTGGCCCATGAAAGATTTTCCAGTCATGATTATCAAGATTGCAGAATTCCCTCTTTTTCTGGCCTAAGAAAGGATTTAGGACATATTCCCATTCTGAGAGTAAAGTAAGAAAATCATATCTAAAATCATAGCTATTTAACCTATCATTTAATATAGGACTCATTAAACGAAGCCCTGTATCTATTTCCTTTCTAGAAACTCTACTTAAACAACATAGGGCTTTAAAATATTGAGAAAACTTGGAATTGTCATTAATTCCTTCTTCCAGGATTTGAAACGCCTTGTTTTCTTTACCCTGCGTGAACAGTTCCATAGCCTTATGTAGGTTCAATATGTGATTTTTAGCCCATCTGCAGGAGTGTAGAAACTCGGCTTTACCAGAGGATTTGTTAGAAATTCTCTTAAAAGCCGGATCCTCTACATTAAATCTCCGGAAGACAGTAGGGTAGTTTGAAACCATTTTGAATGTTGAACATGTTCTTTTGCAATGGAGCAAATCTTCGAAGTTGCTCTGCCCTACTCGTGACACAATCTCTCCAATGATGTCCAGTGGAAGATCAGTCACTTGTAGTGCAGAGAACTCAGAAGCCTGCTCTTTACTGCTGTTTGAGCGAGTTTTAAAGAAAGAAAATCAGTTGTTTGCATTAATGAAATTATACTACCAAAATTCTACGATTTCTAAGAGAAATGTGAACGGGCAAAGATAGATTATGCGAAGTATAGAATATAAACCCTAGTGCTATGAATCAAACATTTAGATGCGGAATGCAGAAGAAAAATCTGAAGAATTTAAACACCAAAAAGAAGAAAATGAAGTAAGAATGGAAGGCTTACGGATTGTTGCCTGCCATTAGAGTGAGTTCCTGGAAGTGAAAGTATTTCGAATGTTTTTGGACGAAAATTTCGCAAATGGAATGAGAGAAGCTTGACGATGGCGGTTTCTTCTTCGAGAGAAAATATATGGATAGATATGAAAGTGATTTGAAAAGATATGGAGGTTATAGGATATAAAAATGGGCTGGCCTAGTTTAAAAGCTGCAGAGTAGGATACTCAAGTGTCATTCCTCTCTTAAATTCTAATGATTAAGTCTAGGCCTGCCACATCAGCGGATTTGAATATTAACTCAAAATTTGAGTTAATAAACCTACGCAGGCAAAACTTTTTGGACGAAAATAGATTAGTTTGAAAAACAATGCGAGGAGCATAAATTGAAAAAGATTAAGGCTACAAAAAAAATTATGCATCCAGTCTAATTAAATTCTAGATCAGACTCAAAGTCTAAATCCAATTCATCTACGTACTCATTAAAAGCTACCCTCAATTCCTTAATTAAGGTTACTAATCCTTCCCTTCATCCCCTGAATATACTCCTCTTTAGCCTAAAGGATGTTTGGAAGCCTCTTTTAACATTTTACAAGTTAATTTGCAATTGAACACAGTCTAATGATGATCAAACACCAATCTTGACAAGATGTTCCCAAGAATCTCATAGAGAAATTCTGTGATCTGAGTTTCCCTTGATCCAGATTCTTTTGATGAAATTTTTGGTTCCTTAAAGGAGCTTTCAGCTTCAACACTAATTAATAATTGGAAAAGTTAATGCAATTGAATTAAGAAAAGAAGCATAAAGGAATGAAAGTACAAGAATTGTAGGGTAACAAGTATAATAGAAATATATTAATAAGTGGTTCCAAATTACATCCCAAGATTACTGAAAACACAAAGGTTAGCCATAGTATTTCCCTATTCTAGAAAATACTGGACTATTCAAGGATTAACAATTTCCTCTTCATCAGAATCAGTCCACAGCAATTCATCAGGAAACACCTCACCACAATACAATTTGAATTGCCTCACTATGTCAAAGAATTGACAAGGGATACAGTCCATCCTAACATATGGTGGTAAAAAGGCTCGTTTCTGCAATGTATGAGTCTTGCAATAACTCATTTGTTCTTGACCTTGAAAAGGGTTAGGGATTCTTGGAAAATGGATTAACCAATGAAAAAGATAGAGCTTAATGAAAACAACATCTAGGACATTCGAAGTTGCTGTTTTGATCAACTCTAAACCCGCTTCATTTAGCTTGTCATCTTGTTTTGTTAAGAGAAGCATTGTTCTGAGAAAGATGATGGGTTGATGTTCATCATCTAGTCCTGACTTGAGGAGTTCAAAGGCTTTCTTCTCATCCCGTTCATCAACAAATGCTATCAATGCAGGTTCGATTTTAAACATATAATTCCTTGCATTCTGGCATTCTTGAATGAAACTTATCTGATTATCAGGATAGACATTTTCCCTCCATCTCATACATGATTCCAGGTTTGCTCTCTTGTACACAAGATGGGTTTTGCTCGCTTGATAGAATATTGGAGAGACTTCTGCTACCCTAAAGAGTTCCCTCACACTGTCTCTTCCAAGTCTCGACATGATATCTCCCAGCAACTCAGTAGGTAAATGAGATATCTGAGTTCCAAGGAGTTGTGGATTCCTAGCATTTCTGTTTCCAGAAAAGAATACAATGAGGAATATAGACGAGAACTTTTATTGAAAGTGATGGAACTATCAATTTGAAAATAAGATTTCATTTCTATTGCCTAGCTCCAATAATCTCATGTGGAAAATCCGTCAGTTATAAAATAAAGATTTCAGAAAGATACTCTCCAATTTAAACATTGTTTAAGTGAGTGTAAAGAAACGGCTTTTAGTTATGAGAAATCTAAATGTTTAGTTTTTTCGATTTCTATAGCCAGAATGAACTCATCGAGAATTCAGAATCATAAACCCTAGGTCTAATAGCGTAATCCGGAAACAAACATTGCAGAATAGAACAACAATGTGAAAGATAGGATAAACTAGATAGCTTACGGATTGTTCCCGGCCATTTTCTTGTTCGATTAGGTTTCTGAATGAACTTGCTACGAAAATGATTGAGAATGGAGGTATTGGTGTGTGACGATTTCTTCTCGGGAGAGAAAAAAGAAAGAAAAACTGATGAAAAGTTTTGAAATGACAACTGAAAGGAATGATTGCAAGGACATAGCCGACCTATTTCTATCTAAGAAATGCAGTGGTCAAAATAGTAAATCTTGTCTCTGCAGGGAGTAATGATTAAGCCTAAAATAAGCCTATTTGAAAAACAAATTTATTTAAAATGACTAAGATAAAAATCTGATGAAAAAGATAAGATCAAGTCATTATTCAGCACAAGAAAATGAGGCGAGGAGTAAAGAAGACATATCATCAACAGAAAACTCAGAATTGAACAAAAATTAAGAGAATACATAATCATTTAATCAAAATCTGAATCAGTTTCTAATTCTGACTCAGATTCAATTACGTGTTCATTGAAAACTTCTCTTAATTCTCTAATCAAATTGGTAACCTCACAACACAAACAATCAATGTTTGTGGCACCATAATTATAGTGTGGAGGCTCCCTAACTAAGTCTCTGCTGTGTGGAGCCATGTAATCACAGTAGTAACGATGCCCTTGTCCCAGGAAAGGGTTAGGCTCTTCTTCACTATCGATAAAAACTCTGCTGATCTTCTCCTTAATCTTGTGGATGTGCTCTTCCTCTTTAAGGATTGATCCTAGCAGATACAGTCCTTCATCAATCTCTTCAAGGCTCTCTGAACTCAGAAGAATGAAGGCCTTGATGAAGATTGAAGGGTGATGATTGTCCTCAATTCCAGGCCTGAGGATTTCAAAAGCGGCTTCCATAAGCCCTGTGTTGCGGAAAGCCGCGAGTGCAGGTTCAAGTTTGAGCATGAAGTTCCCTGCTTCTCTGCATTTTTCCATTATCTGTGCGTAGTGAGTATCATGCGTTCTCTCCGCAGTGATTCGTTTCACTACATTTGCTCTCCTCCATACTGCAGGTGCCTTACTTGCTCTAAAGAATTTCTTGCAAGTTGGGGCTACTTTGGCTACATCTTTCATCTCTTCCTTTCCCAGTCTTGAGAGGATGTCTCCCAAAATTTCATCAGGGATATCTAAGATGGAGGTTCTGGCATTGGGAGCTGCTGCGGCCATTTTGATTTCTGATGAAGGTTGTAGGATAATTGTTCTAATGTGGGAATGTTTGAGATGAAAGGAGAGAAAGATTCGACTAGATTTTATAGCAGAAAAACTGAATTCTGCCATAATTACAAGCGGTTGAAACGACGTGTGATGGTTAGTGCAGAGGAAGAAGAAGGGTCTGAAAAAGGGGTATTATAGTCTTAAGAAGTTTGAAAATCTATCCGTTTAGTAATCCCAGGCTCTTGCTTTGTTAATTGTCATCGCGTGGTCATAGAAACTATCTCTCGCTTTGTAAATTACAAAGCGAGAGAGAATTCTTGTACAATTTTCAGAGAAAATGGTCACGCTTTATATTTCAACAAAGCGTAGACATCAAATTCTTTAGCATTTAGAAACCGATCAAATTTTCATAAAAATGAGAACTTGAACTTATCACCTCGCTTTATAACTTTTACAAAGCGTGAGTGAGTATAGTTCATCTTTAATCACGCTTTGTCAAATTAGCAAAAGCGTGGCCTCAGAATTTGTTCACACTTTATTTCCAAACACTTAATACTCAAAACCTGGTTGAAGATCTCTTTCACATCCCTCTTCAATCCATCACAGCTTCATTTCCTGAAATCCTGAAAATATAGAAAATAAGAATGTAACACCCCGGTTTTTGGTCACCCAGGTCGGGATGTCACCGCCACACCTCCCTAGCAAGACACGGTTTATCCGAGCTTACTAAAGAGATGCAAGGCTATGGTTTTTCAGAATTCAAAATATTCAAACAGCCCATTCATATATAATTTTAAAAAAAATTAATACATCAAAGTTGCAGCGGAAAATAATATTTACATATATAATGCAGCGGAATATAAAAATAGGGCCAACATGGCCTAATCACGGGTTAAACAGGCCCGTTCATGCAAGGTCTAGTCTAAAACAAAATTTAAGAATAAAGTGTTCCCCAAAAATCCCATGTATGCATATGATGATGCATATTCTTCAGCTCTGAAAGAAAAAGGGAAATAATATGGTTTGGTCAGCAAAAACTTGCTGAGTAAGTTAACACATGCATGATTATGGGGTTTCAAAGCCTTTAATTAAATTTTAAGAAAACATGTTCATACAAGACATGATTAAATTTTATCCATCTAATAATAATTTAATTGCATAATTCAAAAGACAAGGATTTCCATGAGATCATGATTCAACAACGTGATAAAATAATCGCAAGATATAATTTAAAGGCATAATTTAAATAGGAAAATATTCAAGTATTTCAGGATTCCATTCTTCCACTTTTGTTCAATATGATCTAGTATAGTTCGCCCTTGGGGAATCGAACCCTCAAGAACTCAAATACATCCTAGGGAATCGAACCCATAGGAATCAACACATATCCTGGGGAATCAAACCCGCAGGAAGACGGACAATCGCCCTTGGGGAATCAAACCCACAAGAACTCACATACACCCTGGGGAATCGAACCCGCAAGGTTTGACACGGACATCCTGGGGAATCGAACCAGCAGGAAAACATACAATCGCCCTTGGGGAATCGAACCCGCAAGGCTTGACACAGACATCGTGGGGAATTGAACCCGCAGGGACACGGACGCCCTTGGGGAATCGAACCCGCAAGGTCAAAACAAGTTTCACAAATTCCACACGTTCAACATATAATTTCACTAGTCGCTGTTTTGCTCCAAAAATATTTAAAAATTCATTTTAAGCTGGATCATTCTGAAAATTTACCGGTAACTACGAAACACAGAGATGAACAAGTTTAATGTTTTAAGTTTTTCAATCCGAGATACGAAAGTAGGTGAAAAATGTCAACCTTTAACAGGATATTAATCTGTCCGAAAATTCTGACATCAGTTTCAAGGTTTCAAGATCTACCATAGCAAACTAACTCCAAATTTGATGAAACTTAACAGAGAGATACCCAAGACATATACCTACAACTTTCATGTTCGGCTAAAGTTCCAAATCGGTTTAGATCTAATGTCAAAAACGTCATCAAGTTCGAAACTAATTTTGTTCAAGTTTCTTGATTTCGGTACGAACGCAGATCGGATCGGCTCAGGTTCGGAGGTTCAAATCTTAACGAAAAATTCTAAAATTACAGAGATGTTCTAAACTCATAGATCTACAATTCTTATGTTCAACGCCAATCCTAGATCGGTTTAGAACTAAGGTAAAAATCACCAAGAAGTTCGGACTAGAGTTCTGTCGCGAATTCCAAGATCTAGATTTAATGCAGTTCGGTTTCGAGTGGATTTCATATATCAAATCATCATGAAAAATTCTGAAAAGTTTACAGTAGATAGATCTAAGCCTTAGGAACGTTTTTTGGGTTTTAAGTTTTTCCGTTTGAAGTTGTTTTCAGGTTCGGAAAAATTCGACAAAACTGTTGCGCTGGTAGAAAACATACGTTGACAGATTTACGAAAGATTTGTCTAAACTTTTAGGTTTGAATGTTTTAGTTACTCCCAAAACCATGCAAGTATTAACCTATAGATTTGTAGATATCCGTGATCGTCTATTTCGAAGGCGTGGCTTCCAGTCCTCCGTCTATCCTCTCCGTTCGTCGGGTTCTACGTTCACGACGTCTAGGAGACTCTGATTTTCGTCCAAATCAGTCTCGCCTTGGTCTCGTGCCTCCGACGACTCCGGAATTAGGGTTTTCGGACGTATAGAGAGTTGTAGGGTTTTGGAAAAGTGTTCGGAGCTTTTAAGAGGGCTTATTTATAGTTAAACAAGACATAGGGACGCCCAAGGTCTGCCCCTAAGAGTCTTGAGCCGAATGGTGTTCAACCGAAGTCGGAAAATCCGGATTCGGGCGAGAAAATCTCGCACGGGCGAATCTGTGCGACGGCGCGGTCGTGGCGCGCTCTCCTCCCTTTGACCGCGCGGCCACCGCGCGACACTCGCCTGGACTTCGGTCCGGGCGGGTCGTGCGATCCGTCGTGCATTTCCTCATCTTTTTCGGATTTCTATCATTCTATGCTCCCGTATTCCGATTTTCGGGGTATCTTCGGGTTTACGGAAGTAGGAACCCCGTATAATTTATGCTTGGACAAGAATTCTCGAGTTCATTGGTGTCGGGTTTCAGTGTACAATATACTTATCTTTAATTAATTCTTTTTATTTAATTAAATTCCTTTAATTCCCGTTTTAAGTTAAATCTCATTTCTCATTTCCTTATCTTTATTTATTTCTTTATTTGCTGGTTTTATTTATTTATTGTATTTATTTTATTTATTGTTTATTTATCTAATTATTGTTTTATTTTATGTTGGAAAATTCTCGGGTATTACAAAGAATTAGAGATAAAACATATATCAAAAGAAAAAGGGAAATACTACTCAGTTAACCTGGGTAGTATCCACCCCCTATTTTTTTTTTATTTTTTTTTTTCAGAAAAACTAGGGATTATCCAAATATTCAGTTTGGATATTTAAATCTTGTTGACCAATATATTTTTAAGCCTGTGTCCATTTACAGTCTTTTCTCCTTCACTGAGCATGATTGTGACTGCTCCATTGTCATGAACAGCTACAATGGGAAATGGTCCTGTCCACCTCGATCTGAGCTTTCCTGGAAATAATTTCAAACGAGAATTATAAAGTAAAACCAATTGACCAACATAAAATTCCTTATGTTTAATTGTTGAATCTTGAATTTTCTTGGTTCTATCTTTATAAATCTTGCTGCTTTCATATGCTTCCAGTCTCATCTCTTCCAACTTAGACAGATCAAATTTCCTCTTGTCTTGTCCTGACTGAACATCCATGTTAAGCATCTTAATGGCCCAATATGCTCTATGTTCTAGCTCAACTGGAAGATGGCAAGCTTTTCCAAAAACTAATCTGTAGGGAGACATTCCTATAGGAGTCTTGAAAGCAGTTCTGTATGCCCATAAAGCATTATCCAGTTTCTTTGACCAGTCTTTTCTTGTAATATTCATAGAGGCTTGTAAAATATGCTTAATTTCCTTATTAGATACCTCCACCTGTCCACTTGTCTGAGGATGATATGGTGATCCAACCTTATGATGAACACCATACTGTTTCAACAACTTCTCAAAGAGTTTATTGACAAAGTGGGATCCTCCATCAGATATAATGGCACGAGGGGCTCCAAACCTGGTAAAAATATTCTTTTGCAGAAATTTAGTAACTTGTTTAGCTTCATTATTGGGTAAAGCCACTGCTTCTACCCATTTTGAGACATAGTCAACAGCTACTAGAATGTAGTGATTACCAAATGATGGGGGAAAAGGTCCCATAAAATCAATTTCCCAAACATCTAATATCTCTACTTCTAAAATTCCTTTTTGAGGCATTTCTTCTCTCATTGAAATGTTTCCCAATCTTTGGCATCTGTCACACATCTTTATAAGTTTCTGGCAATCCAAAAAGATAGTCGGCCAGAAGAAACCACAGTCTAGAACTTTTCTAGCAGTTCTAGCATGACCATGATGGCCTCCTAAAGAATTCTCATGACACTTTCTAACAATTTGAAAACCTTCCTTCTCATGAACACAACGCCTAATAACCTGATCAGAACAAAACTTAAATAAAAAGGGGTCATCCCAATAGTATTTCTGAATTTCTCTGAAAAATCTTGACTTCTGATGAGAGTCTTTAAACTTTGGAACAATCTTGCAAGCTAGATAATTAGCAAAATCTGAAAACCAAGGACAATCAAATTGATGCAACTGCAAAGCATACAACTGTTTATCTGGAAATCTATCATTTACAACTTCCTCCTTTTCTGTTTTCTCTTCAAATCTAGAAAGATGATCTGCTACTCCATTGTCTTTTCCTTTTCTGTCTTTAATAATAATGTCAAACTCTTGTAAAAGTAAAACCCATCTTATCAGCCTAGGTTTGGCTTCTTGCTTTGAGAAGAGATATCTTAATGCAGTATGATCTGTGTAAACTATAGTTTGAGCTCCAATAAGATACTGTCTGAACTTGTCGAAGGCAAAAACTACAGCATACATTTCCTTTTCTGTAGTGGTGTAGTTTATCTGAGCATCATTAAGAGTATGGCTAGCATAATAGATAACATGATGTTTGCCTTCTTTATGTTGCCCCAAAACTGCTCCTACTGCATTCTCACTTCTATCACACATAAGTTCAAAAGGTAGACTCCAATCAGGAGACTGAACTATAGGTGCAGTGATAAGTTTCTCCTTCAAGGTTTTAAAAGCAGTCAAGCAATCTTCATCAAAGCTAAATACCACATCCTTATGGAGAAGATTACATAAAGGTCTTGCTATTTTAGAAAAGTCCTTAATAAACCTTCTATAAAAACCAGCATGACCAAGAAAACTCCTTACTGCCTTAATCGTTTTAGGTGGTGGTAGATTTGCTATCACAGAAACCTTAGCTTTGTCTACTTCTATTCCTGCTCTAGATACTTTGTGTCCTAAGACAATTCCTTCCTGAACCATGAAATGACACTTTTCCCAGTTAAGAACCAAGTTAGTGTCCTCACATCTCTGCAAAATTTTTGACAAATTTTTTAAAGAATCTTCAAAGTCAGTTCCATGAACGGTAAAATCATCCATAAACACTTCAATGCATTTTTTAATAAAATCAGAGAAAATACTCATCATGCATCTTTGAAAAGTAGCAGGAGCATTACATAATCCAAAAGGCATTCTTCTATAAGCAAATGTTCCATATGGGCAAGTAAAAGTTGTCTTCTCATGATCTTCACTAGCAATAACTATTTGATTATAACCAGAATAACCATCTAAGAAGCTGTAAAATGGTTTACCTGACAGTCTTTCTAACATTTGATCAATAAAGGGTAAAGGAAAATGATCTTTCCTTGTGGCAGTATTTAATTTTCTATAATCAATGCAAACTCTCCAACCAGTTACTGGTCTTGTTGCTACTTCATCACCATGTTCATTAGTCACAATACAAATCCCACCCTTTTTGGGTACAACTTGTGTTGGACTTACACATTTACTATCAGAAATAGGATAGATTATACCTGCATCAAGTAGTTTGATTACCTCCTTCTTGACAACTTCTTGCATTGGTGGATTTAGCCTCCTTTGTGGTTGTCTGGATGGTTTGTATTCATCTTCCATCAGGATCCTATGCATACAAATGTGTAGACTGATGCCTTTGATATCTGCTATAGTCCAAGCAATTGCCTGAATATGATTTTTAAGAGTACCTACTAGAGCTTGTTCTTGTTCTTTACTCAATTTAGATGAAATTATTACCGGAAGCTTCTTTTTGTCTGCCAGAAAGGCATACTTAAGATGTTCTGGTAATACTTTAAGTTCAAGCTCTGGTGGGTTTTCTATTGATGGAATTAATTTGCTTCGAGTTTGCACTTCCATCTTTAAATCAAATCCTTCTTTAGAAGGATCTTCTTTATCAATGTCATCCTCAGATTGTTCTGAAGATGTCATATCCTCACTTTCTGATCCATCCTTGATTTCACCAGTCTCAGGATCAGCGAATCTAACCGCGCACAAGTAAGCAAAAGTAACATCTTCAGCATTTGTGAGTGGGGTGAGATTGTTCTCAATTACATCAGTAGTAAAGAGATTATAGTAATCAAAAAGATTCCCCCCTCCATAGTACTAGAATCTAATCTCTTTCCCGCTACATTGGTTTCAAAAGCATTATAAGGATATGTTGCCATCTTCATCATGTCGAAAGTAACTTCCTGATCATCAACGTGAAGTTTTACTATGCCATTCTTTGCATCAATCATGGCTCCTGCAGTCACCAGGAAAGGCCTTCCTAGTATGATAGGAATTCTGACATTTTCTGTAACACCCCGGTTTTTGGTCACCCAGGTCGGGATGTCACCGCCACACCTCCCTAGCAAGACACGGTTTCTCCGAGCTTGCTAAAGAGATGCAAGGCTATGGTTTTTCAGAATTTAAAATATTCAAACAACCCATTCATATATAATTTAAAAATAATACATCAAGTTGCAGCGGAAAATAATATTTACATGTATGTATCGCAGCGGAATTTAAATATAGGGCCAACATGGCCTAATCACGGGTTTAACAGGCCCGTTCATGCAAGATCTAGTCTAATACAAAAATTCAAAATAATATATCATCCCAAACTTCCCGTGTATGCAAATGACAATGCATAATTCTCAACTCTGAAAGAAAAAGAAATAAAAATGGTTTGGGTCAGCAAAAACTTGCTGAGTAAGTTAACACAACCATGATCATGAGGTTTCAAAGCCTTTAATTAAATTTAGTAAAACATGCTTATAGGTAATATACAATTTAATTCATTCATCCACTAATAATTAAATGGCATGATTCTAAACACGGATTTCCACATGAGCATAATTCAAATTCCATGGTAAGATAATCGCAATACATAATTTAAAGGCATAGTTTAAATAAGGAAAATATTCAAGTATTTCAGGATTTCACTCTTCCTCTTTTATTCGATATAATCCAGTATAATTTATTCTTGGGGAATCGAACCCGCAAGAAAACAGACAATCGCCCTTGGGGAATCGAACCCGCAAGAACTCACATACATCCTAGGGAATCGAACCCGTAGGAATCAACACATATTCTGGGGAATCGAACCCGCAGAAAGACACATCCTGGGGAATCGAACCCGCAAGGTTTGACACGGACATCCTGGGGAATCGAACCCGCAGGAGAACATACAATCGCCCTTGGGGAATCGAACCCGCAAGAACTCAAACACACCCTGGGGAATCGAACCCGCAAGGTTTGACACAGACATCCTGGGGAATCGAACCCGCAGGGACACAGACACCTTGGAGAATCGAACCCGCAAGGTTTGAACAAGTTTCGTAAATTTCACAAGTTTCGCAAATATAAGTTTATAAAACGCTGTTTACTCCAAAATTCGTGAAAAATCAGTTTTAATTCCAAAATTTCTGAAAATTGACCACTGACTTGGAAACGTCGAGATGAACAACTTTCGTGTTTTAACTTTTTCGATCCGAGATACCGAAACAGGTCAACAATGTCAATTTTCGTCAGACCAAAAATCTGTCCGCGTTTTCACACAGCAGTTTAAAAGTTTCGAGATCTACCATAGCAAATGAACTCCAAATTTGATGAAATTTTACAGAGACCTTCCTAAGACAATTATCTACAACTTTCATGTTCGGCTAAAGATCTAATTTGTTGGACATTTTGATCTTGGTTGGATTTATTCGAAGACATGAATATCGATGTTTCAGCAACTTTGAGAAGGGGTCGTGTGGAGAGCACGCTCAAAGAAACTAAACACGATATTAAACAATATGTAACCTTTGGTCTTTAATTGAAATTCAATTTTGTCTAAACTGAAAGACTCAGGCCAGCCGGTTGAAATTTACATTCTAATTGAAATTGAGTGTAAAGTTGGCTATGCAATGATTGACAACCTTTACTGATAGTAAAGGAGAATTGGATAAAAAAAATTGTAACCGATTGCAAAATTTTGGATGGAAAATGACAGCCTTTAATGATAAATGGATAAGCTCTTTTCTGCCATTATGGACACTTGTCCGTTTGTATGATTTGCAATTCAAATTTGCAAATGAACCGCACTTGAGCTGGATAAAATTTTGATAATTCAATTCTTAATTGAATGAGTACATTCAAATTTGCAAATGGAATGTATGTCTCCAGTCGGTTGCATATTTCAATTTTCAAATTTGCAATGAATAAGGACGGTTATAACTTGATTAAGTTATGTGGGGAGAATGGTCGGTTATAATTTTTAAAGGTTACAGCTTTTGAGGTATGTATATAATTACCAAAGTATGTCTTCATTTGGGTATGTTTTTTATCGTGATTGACAAAGTGTGGAGGAAAATATTTTGCTTACTCCGGTGAAGAACTCTTCGTCCTACATATATTATTTTTTAATTTTTCTACTTGCTCTCGTAGGATCGCCTACTACGTGAGTGTTACTTTGTTGTATCCTTATACAAATTTCATGAAACCCAAGGCGTAATGTGGGGTTGAAATATTGTATAACGAAAGCTTTCAAGCGCCTCAAAGTAGATCCAAGATCGTGAAAATTCCTGCGTTTTGTTCTTACCCTGTGTCTACAATGTTTTAATTTATTATATTTTTTAAACATTGCTATACTCTTATTATTTTTCCTAACATTGTTATACAATATTTCACTGAACAGAAACGTGATGGAAACGATCGGTGATATGGCCTCTAAATTCGGAAAGCTGTCCAAATTTGATGGGGTTGATTTTCGACGTTGGCAAAAGAAAATGCATTTTCTTTTGACCACGTTGAAAGTGGTGTATGTTCTAAACACACCAATGCCTGTGGACCCTGAGGATCCGGATAATGAAACTATTGAGGTTGCAAGGGCCCGAGTGAAATGGATTAATGACGACTATATATGTCGTGGGCATATCCTGAATGCCATGGCGGATAATCTTTTCGATATTTATCAAAATATCGGTACTGCCAAGGAATTATGGGATGAATTGCAAGCCAAATATATGGCTGAAGATGCATCTGCCAGGAAATTTCTGGTGTCTGACTTTAATAACTACAAAATGGTCGATACTCGACCGGTTATGGAGCAATACAATGAGTTGCTTGGGATCCTTGGACAGTTTAATCAACATGGGCTGAATTTAGATGAACCTATTGCGGTTTCCAGCATTATTGATAAACTCCCTCCATCTTGGAAGGATTTCAAGCACACCCTCAAGCACAAAAAAGAGGAGATGAACTTGGTTGAACTCGGCAGCCATATTCGGATTGAAGAATCCTTGAGGGCTCAAGAAAATGAAAAAGAAAAAGTTGTTGGAAATTCTTCTGTCAACGTTGTTGAAGAATCAAAGAAAGGACAACCAATCAAATATCACAGGGGCAAAAAACGTGAATTTGGAAAGAATTATAATAATTCTAACAAGAAGCCCAAAATAGCATGTTGGAATTGTGGAAAATCCGGGCACTTCAAGAAAGATTGCCGTGCTAAGAAAAATAAGAATGGTGTTAGCACAAGTGGTTTTGGAAAGGGTACTACCAATCCTTCCCAAGGTATGAATCTTGATAATTCTTGTATAAATCTGAATAATTCTTGTATTAAGAATTATGTAGTGTCTTTGACTTCTAAAGCACTTGTTGAATCGCAGGATAATTTGCTTGCGTGGTGGATCGACTCTGGGGCCACGACTCACGTGTGTAAAGATCGTTGTTGGTTTAAAGAATTTCATTCAGTGAATGATGGTTCAATCTTATATATGGGCGATGATCATTATGCTTCAATTGAAGGACGTGGAATCGTGATACTGGAGTTTAGTTCAAGAAATAAAATTACTTTAAGTAATGTTCTCTATGTTCCTAAGTTAAGAAAGAACTTGGTCTCTGGTTCTGTTTTAAATAAATCCGGCTATAAACTTGTTTTTGAGTCGGATAAGTTTGTATTGTCTAAACATGGTGTGTTTGTGGGATTTGGATATCTTTATAATGATATGTTTATGCTAAATTTAATTAATATTCCTACTGGTTTAAATACTGTTTGTATGGTTTCTAAATCCAAACAAGGCAATACGACATTGTGGCATGCACGTTTGGGACACGTTAATTATAAACGTATGCGTGATATGTCCAAAATGGAATTAATTCCAGCTTTTGACATGCAATTTCTCAAATGTCAAACGTGTGCTTTAACAAAAATTACACGCCAACCTTTTAAAGGTGTTACAAGGGAATCAATGGTGCTTGAATTGATTCATAGTGATTTGTGTGATTTTCATTCCACACCTTCACTAGGAAATAAAAAGTACTTAGCTACTTTTATTGATGATGCAACAAGATACTGTTATGTATACTTGTTACATACTAAGAATGAAGTCATGAATAAATTTAAAATTTATAAAAAAGAAGTTGAACTTCAACTTGGAATGGCAATTAAGAAATTGCGTACTGACAGAGGAGGTGAATATTATGATCCTTTATTTTTTGAATCTGTTGGGATAATTCATGAAACCACAGCTCCATATACCCCTCAACAAAATGGTATAGCTGAGAGGAAAAATCGTACACTCAAAGAAATGGTAAATTCCATGATGTCCACATCAGGTTTGAGCGAAGGCTTTTGGGGTGAAGCAATGCTTACTGCCTGCTACATCCTAAACCGTGTTCCCAACAAACAAAATAAGTTGACTCCATATGAATTATGGTTCAAGAAACGACCAAACCTTACATACCTACGTGTTTGGGGGTGTAGAGCGGTTGTTAGAATTCCTGAGCCTAAAAGGAAAGCTTTAGGAGAGAAAGGAATTGATTGTATCTTCATTGGATATGCTGAACATTCTAAAGCATATAGGTTTTATGTTATAGAACCTAATGACTTTGTTTCAATTCATACTGTTATTGAGTCACGTGATGCAATATTTGATGAAAGTCGTTTCACGTCAATAACAAGACCATCCAATATTGTTGGAACTTCAACTGATGACAATTTGGAAATTGAATTTTTACCTTCTATGGATGAAAACATGGTAGAAGGTGAACATGAAATTCATCAAGATAATGTTATTCCTCAAATTAATTCTCAAGATCAACCTCGCAGAAGCAAGAGAATTAGAAAAACAAAGTCTTTTGGTCCCGACTTCCAACTTTATCTAGCTGAAGGAACAGGAGAGGAAATTAAAAATCAAATTTCTGTTTGTTATCACTTGGATGACGATCCAAGTACATATAATGAAGCGATGAAATCTCGAGATGCTCCTTTTTGGAAAGAAGCAATTGATGATGAGATGAGTTCGCTCATGGAAAATAATACATGGGTATTATCAGATCTACCTCCGGGTTGCAAACCCTTAGGATGTAGATGGATTTTCAAGAAGAAAATAAAAACAGATGGAACAATCGACAAGTTCAAAGCTCGATTGGTAGTTCAAGGTTTTAGGCAAAAGGAGGGTATCGATTATTTTGATACCTATGCACCTGTGGCACGAATGACCACTATTAGGTTGCTAATTGCCTTAGCGTCAATTCATAAATTAATCATACATCAAATGGATGTCAAGACAGCATTTCTAAATGGAGATTTAGGAGAAGAGGTGTACATGAAGCAACCAGAGGGCTTTGTTGCTTCGGGAAATGAGCATAAGGTTTGTAAGCTCATCAAATCATTATATGGTTTGAAACAAGCACCTAAACAATGGCATAGAAAATTTGATGAAATTATTTTGTCAAATGGATTTAAATTAAATCAAGCAGACAAATGTGTTTATTGTAGGTTTGACGAAAAAGGCAAAGGTGTGATTATTTGTCTTTATGTTGATGACCTACTGATTTTTGGTTCAGATCTATACCAAATAGAAGAGACCAAAAAGTTCTTATCATCCAAATTTTCTATGAAAGATTTGGGGGAGGCATATGTGATTCTGGGGATTAAAATAAAGAAAGAATCTGGAAACATTGTTCTTACACAATCTCATTATATTGAAAGTATTCTCAAGAAATTTAACTTGGAAAAATACATCAATAGTAAGCACTCCCTTTGATCCAAGTGTTAAGCTTATGCCTAACACAGGAGAACCAATCTCACAACTTGAGTATGCAAAGGCCATAGGATGCTTGATGTACGCCATGACAAGCACAAGGCCGGATATTGCATTTGCAGTCGGAAGGTTGAGTAGGTTCACTAGCAAACCAAGTACTCATCATTGGCATGCACTTAGAAGAGTGTTCAAATATCTAAAAGCGACTGCGGATTATGGACTAACATATTCTGGATATCCGTCTACTTTAGAAGGTTATTCAGATGCTAGTTGGATTAGCAATTTAGAAGATTCATCTTCTACATCGGGCTGGATATTTTTACTAGGAGGAGGTGCCGTGTGCTGGGCATCCAAGAAACAAACTTGTATCACCAGCTCAACAATGGAGTCGGAATTTATAGCTTTGGCTGCGGCTGGCAAAGAAGCAGAATGGCTTCGGGATTTAATTTATGAAATTCCACTCTGGCCAAAACCAGTGCCCCCTATCTTGGTTCATTGTGACAGCAAGACAACTATGTCTAAAGCTTATAGTGAATGCTATAATGGGAAATCTAGACATTTAGCTGTACGACATAATATGATCCGAGAACTTATTATTAATGGAGTTATCACTGTTGTGTTTGTTCGGTCACAACAAAACTTGGCAGATAACTTGACTAAAGGATTGACTAAAGACTTAGTGCACAAGTCGTCAATCGGGATGGGGTTAAAGTCCATTAAATTCACTTCCCGTGAGACACCCAATTCCCTCTCAGTACAACGCTGAGAACATAATTCAATGTGGAAAGCTCGCGTGAAGTGAATTGGAACGCTTCTTCTATACCATCCCAAGGTAAGCGTTCAGGTCTGCAAGAAAGTAAGGTTGAGATTAATCTCTTAATGATTCTTTGAAAAATCGCACGCAGGAGCGAGATTTATGGAATCACCTATGCAAACATGAAGTTTGGCCGCTTCAAGGAATAATTATGGACTTAGTTTCTGTAGTGTTTGTGAAAGGATTAGGACACATGGCCAGTAAACGTGTCAAGTGTAGAAAAATTGTATTGTGGGGTAGTTGTGTATATTGTCTTCATGTATTCAATATGAGTTGAGAGGTTCAATCGTTTAGACACCTCGATTCTCGAATGCTTGGATTGTATAATATACTAATGTGGAAATTCAATCTTCAAGACATTTCCATTTATGCATCTACTTCTTATGTATGGATGTTATTTTAATCTTGAATAAATCAAGGACCATGACAAAATGGGGGAGGATTGTTGGACATTTTGATCTTGGTTGGATTTATTCGAAGACATGAATATCGATGTTTCAGCAACTTTGAGAAGGGGTCGTGTGGAGAGCACGCTCAAAGAAACTAAACACGATATTAAACAATATGTAACCTTTGGTCTTTAATTGAAATTCAATTTTGTCTAAACTGAAAGACTCAGGCCAGCCGGTTGAAATTTACATTCTAATTGAAATTGAGTGTAAAGTTGGCTATGCAATGATTGACAACCTTTACTGATAGTAAAGGAGAATTGGATAAAAAAAATTGTAACCGATTGCAAAATTTTGGATGGAAAATGACAGCCTTTAATGATAAATGGATAAGCTCTTTTCTGCCATTATGGACACTTGTCCGTTTGTATGATTTGCAATTCAAATTTGCAAATGAACCGCACTTGAGCTGGATAAAATTTTGATAATTCAATTCTTAATTGAATGAGTACATTCAAATTTGCAAATGGAATGTATGTCTCCAGTCGGTTGCATATTTCAATTTTCAAATTTGCAATGAATAAGGACGGTTATAACTTGATTAAGTTATGTGGGGAGAATGGTCGGTTATAATTTTTAAAGGTTACAGCTTTTGAGGTATGTATATAATTACCAAAGTATGTCTTCATTTGGGTATGTTTTTTATCGTGATTGACAAAGTGTGGAGGAAAATATTTTGCTTACTCCGGTGAAGAACTCTTCGTCCTACATATATTATTTTTTAATTTTTCTACTTGCTCTCGTAGGATCGCCTACTACGTGAGTGTTACTTTGTTGTATCCTTATACAAATTTCATGAAACCCAAGGCGTAATGTGGGGTTGAAATATTGTATAACGAAAGCTTTCAAGCGCCTCAAAGTAGATCCAAGATCGTGAAAATTCCTGCGTTTTGTTCTTACCCTGTGTCTACAATGTTTTAATTTATTATATTTTTTAAACATTGCTATACTCTTATTATTTTTCCTAACATAATTCGGCCTAGAACCATAGTCAAAAACGTCAGCAAGTTCGAATCTATGTTCTGTCCAGTTTTCAAGATCCGATTTTAAACCAGTTCGGTTTGGGGTGGATTTCATATATCAAATCATCACGAAAGATTCTGAACTTTTACGGAGGTATTCATAACGTATAGATCTACAACTCTTATGTTCAATGCCAAGCCTAGATCGGTCTAGATCTAAGGTAGAAATCACCAACAAGTTCGAATAAAGAATCTATCACCGTTTCAAGATCTAAACCACAGGCAGGTCTGTTCGTGGTCGTTTTCGGATATCAAAACACGATGAACAATTATGAAAATTTTACAGTAGATAGATCTAAGCCTTAGGAACGTTTTCCGTGTTTTAAGTTTCTCGTTTGAACAGGTTTAAGGGTCCTAAAAATTCATGCACAGCCGTTGCGCCGTTAAGATTTCATGTTGACAGATTTTTACGTTCTTGGTTTAAATCGTTAGATCGGATGTATTCTAAATTCTCCCAAAACCATAGTAAGGTTAACTTACATATTGTTGAGCATCCGGGATCGTCGATTCGGAGGCGTGGCTTCCAGTCCTCCGTTTATCCTCTCCGTTTGTCGGGTTCTTCGCTCTCAATCCGGATCGGGGGTTTAGAATAGAAAAAGGATGAGGTTAGGCTTCGTTTTCGAATCAAGAATGTATAGAGGAATATTTCGGATCTTACCAAGGCGATAGAAGACCCCAAATTCGTCAAAGTCAGTCCCTCCTCTCGGTGTTGTGCCTCCGACGACTCCGGGATTAGGGTTTCGACGTATAGAAAGATTTCGTAGGGTTTCGTAAGGTGTTTTGGGGCTTCCAAGAGGGTTTATTTATAGATAACTAAGACCTAGGGCGTCCAAGATCTGACTCTAAGAGTCTAGAGTCGAAAGATGTTCAACCGAAAGTCGAAAAATCCGGAATCGGGCGAGAAAATCGCGGAACGCTGCGACTGCGCTGGTGGCGCGCACTTGGCGCGGGAATCCCCTAAAAAGCGCGCGGACACCGCGCCATCCTGGCCTGGACTTCGGTCTGGGTCGGGTCGTGCGATCTGTCGGGCGTTTCCTCCTCTCTTTCGGACTTCTATCCCTCTATGTTCTCGGATTCCGATTTCCGGGCCCTCTTCGGGTTTACTAAATAGATACCCCGTATAATTTATGTTTGGACTCGAGTTCTCGAGTTCATTTATATCGGATACCCGTGTAACGACTTATTTGACTTTATTTAATTTTAATTTCTTTTGATTAATTAAATTTCTTTTAATTTTCATTTCTCATTTCTTCTATATTTATCTATTTAATGTATTTACTGATTTATTTGTTTATTTATTTATTTATTTTATTTATTTATTTATTTATTGTATTTATTTATTTATTTATGTTGTAAAATTCTCGGGTATTACAGTCTACCCTCCTTAAGAATCAACTTCGTCCTCGAAGTTGTGTTTCGGCTTTTCTCGTGCTAAGGTCTTTTGTTTATTTTATTATTTCGTGACTGAACTTAGAATTAAGACTTCTAAGCTGCCTACGTACCCGGTAAAGGGATCAAGCCATAACGTAGTTCAAAACAATTTGAATATGTTTATTTATTTATTCGGAATACATATCGTCAAAAATAAATGTCTATCTTACGGGGTATTACATCCTCTCCCCCTTAGGACTTCAGTTATGTCCCCATAACTGCCTGCTTATTATTCTCTTCCTTGATCTCCTTGTTGAGGGTTTACCAATTCTATCCTCTTCTCAATCATCTCCTCACGAACATTACATTCTCTAATCATGTGGTCTTCCCCACCACATCTATAACAAGTCCCACGCCTTGGGCACTCGCGCACCAGATGGGCTTGGTGGCACTGTGGGCAACGTGGTACGACTGTACGACGTATGCCATTTCTCCCATTATAGAAATCCTTATTCTTGTTCCTATCTTGTCCACCGTTATTGTTCCGATTCTTCTTCTCAACTCCTTGCGAGTCCTTGCTCGACTCCCCATTTTCCTTACGCTTCAGTTGCTGGACTTGATCAATTGCTACAGCTCGATCATAAACTGTCTGCAGGTTCGTGAATTGTCCTACTGCAAGTATCTCCCGGATACTAAGGTTCAGACCCATCTCGAATTTCTGAGCCTTGTTAGAGTCGGTTGGTACTATCTTCATAGCAAATCGTACTAACTCCTTAAACCGGGTGTAATACTCCTGCACCGTCCGTCCCTCTTGCTTCAGTGATAAAAACTCTTCGTACATTGCCGCCTTGGTGCTCATGGGGTAGAAGCGTTCCCTTAGATCCTCCTTAAGTTTAGTCCACGAATAAGCTTCTTCGGCATCCTCTAAATTCCTCTGGAGGTCTTGCCACCACTCATCGGCTTCGCCTCCTAAGTAGTAGGTCACTACGTGTATCTTCTCCTCATCAGGGCACTTGATAGCATTCAAGAGCTTATCAAAGGTACGGATCCAACCTTCCAACTTGGCCGGATCCTCTTGGCCGTCATAATGGGGTGGGTTGTAGGGGTTCACTAATGCCAAGTAGTTGACTCGGGCTACTGGCGGAGGTACTGTTTGTGTCCTATGCACCTCGGCATTTCCTAATGCTACAAGGACTTCCTCCATAGTCCTTAGACGTTCTTCCATGTTGTTGGGCGCAGGAGGTACTCGTTCTTCTAGGTTCTGAGGACTTCCACTGTTGTTGGACGTGTTGGGGAGGTTAGCGTCAGTGCCATTTGGACTAACCTTCCTCGGTTTCCTCCTAGGTGCCATTTTCTGTCACAATATATATATATATTACATTCCAAGGGTTTTGCTAGATTGTTTAGACAGGGAATCGTGAAATTATACAAGTGGTTGAGTGTTAGACGTATTCCCGGATGTAGCGTTCGGCCGTGTAAAAGCGTTCGGCCGAGTTTTTTTTTTTTTTAGTCGGACAGTATTCTGTCCAGATTTTTTTTTTGAGAATCGTGAATTTCAAATTTCGAATTTTCGGATTTGTTGTTTGGGAAACCAAAAAAGATATTTGGAATAAATAGTGTTTTAATAAAAACTTGATTTTTTTTATTGTTTCCACATAAGGAAAATTTCTAATTCGTACAAGGCTAGGAATGGCTAAGACCGAGATTTATTACGCTTAGGCGTGTGTTTAGATGAACGTGATCTAGAACGAGGGCAAGATCCGTCTCTAGTTAACATTTCTAATTCTATGTCAAGCCTCAAAGTTATATAGGTGTAGCAAGAGATCTAGGTTAAACTTCGCCAAGATTCTAAGTTATAATTCGCCAAGATGATAAGTTAAAGTTCGCCAAGATTCTAAGTTCTCTAAACAAAGGAAATGCAATATGCACATGCAATGATGATTTCCCCCCAAAAATAATTTATGCACTATATATATATTTTTTTCCATAGGTTTTAAAATAAAAATTTATTCCATGGAACTAATGCTTAAAAAAAAATTAAAATATTAGTTAAAATTCTTGGACCTCTATATTGGGTCAAAAATAATTATCATTTGGGCTAAAAAATGATTGGGCTAGGAAACTTTCAAAATAGTAATTTAGGCTTCAATAATAATTTAATAATAATAATAATAATAGGTTTAAAAATACTAATTTAAAAATAAGCCGGGCTCTGATACCACTCTGGTATCAGATATTTTCTTTAAAATAAATAGTTTTAAAATATTCCGGGCTCTGATACCACTCTGTAACACCCCGGTTTTTGGTCACCCAGGTCGGGATGTCACCGCCACGCCTCCCTAGCAAGACACGGTTTCTCCGAGCTTGCTAAAGAGATGCAAGGCTATAGTTTTTCAAAATTTAAAATATTCAAACAGCCCATTCATATATAATTTAAAAATAATACATCAAGTTGCAGCGGAAAATAATATTTACATGTATGTATCGCAGCGGAATTTAAATATAGGGCCAACATGGCCTAATCACGGGTTTAACAGGCCCGTTCATGCAAGATCTAGTCTAATACAAAAATTCAAAATAATATATCATCCCAAACTTCCCGTGTATGCATATGACGATGCATAATTCTCAACTCTGAAAGAAAAAGAAATAAAAATGGTTTGGGTCAGCAAAAACTTGCTGAGTAAGTTAACACAACCATGATCATGAGGTTTCAAAGCCTTTAATTAAATTTAGTAAAACATGCTTATAGGTAATATACAATTTAATTCATTCATCCACTAATAATTAAATGGCATGATTCTAAACACGGATTTCCACATGAGCATAATTCAAATTCCATGGTAAGATAATCGCAAGACATAATTTAAAGGCATAGTTTAAATAAGGAAAATATTCAAGTATTTCAGGATTTCACTCTTCCTCTTTTATTCGATATAATCCAGTATAATTTATTCTTGGGGAATCGAACCCGCAAGAACTCACATACATCCTAGAGAATCGAACCCGTAGGAATCAACACATATTTTGGGGAATCGAACCCGCAGAAAGACACACCCTGGGGAATCGAACCCGCAGGAGAAGATACAATCGCCCTTGGGGAATCGAACCCGCAAGAACTCAAACACACCCTGGGGAATCGAACCCGCAAGGTTTGACACAGACATCCTGGGGAATCGAACCCGCAGGGACACAGACGCCTTGGGGAATCGAACCCGCAAGGTTTGAACAAGTTTCGTAAATTTCACAAGTTTCGCAAATATAAGTTTATAAAATGCTGTTTACTCCAAAATTCGTGAAAAATCAGTTTTAGTTCCAAAATTTCTGAAAATTGACCATTGACTCGGAAACGTCGAGATGAACAACTTTCGTGTTTTAACTTTTTCGATCCGAGATACCGAAATAGGTCAACAACGTCAATTTTCGTCAGACCAAAAATCTGTCCGCGTTTTCACACAGCAGTTTAAAAGTTTTGAGATCTACCATAGCAAATGAACTCCAAATTTGATGAAATTATACAGGGACCTTCCTAAGACAATTATCTACAACTTTCGTGTTTGGCTAAAGATCTAATTCAGCCTAGAACCATAGTCAAAAACGTCAGCAACTTCGAATCTATGTTCTGTCCAGTTTTCAAGATCCGATTTTAAACCAGTTCGGTTTGGGGTGGATTTCATATATCAAATCATCACGAAAGATTCTGAAATTTTACGGAGGTATTCATAACGTATAGATCTACAACTCTTATGTTCAATGCCAAGCCTAGATCGGTCTAGATCTAAGGTAGAAATCACCAACAAGTTCGAATAAAGAATCTATCACCGTTTCAAGATCTAAACCACAGGCAGGTCTGTTCGTGGTCGTTTTCGGATATCAAAACACAATGAAAAATTATGAAAATTTTACAGTAGATAGATCTAAGCCTTAGGAACGTTTTCCGTGTTTTAAGTTTTCTCGTTTGAACAGGTTTAAGGGTCCTAAAAATTCGTGCACAGCCGTTGCGCCGTTAAGATTTCATGTTGACAGATTTTTACGTTCTTGGTTTAAATCGTTAGATCGGGTGTATTCTAAATTCTCCCAAAACCATAGTAAGGTTAACTTACAGATTGTTGAGCATCCGGGATCTTCGATTCGGAGGCGTGGCTTCCAGTCCTCCATTTATCCTCTCCGTTTGTCGGGTTCTTCGCTCTCGATCCGGATCGGGGGTTTAGAATAGAAAAAGGATGAGGTTAGGCTTCGTTTTTGAATCAAGAATGTATAGAGGAATAGATCGAATCTTACCAAGGCGATAGAAGACCCTAAATTTGTCAAAGTCAGTCCCTCCTCTCGGTGTTGTGCCTCCGACGACTCCGGGATTAGGGTTTCGACGTATAGAAAGATTTCGTAGGGTTTCGTAAGGTGTTTTGGGGCTTCCAAGAGGGTTTATTTATAGATAACTATGACTTAGGGCGTCCAAGATCTGACTCTAAGAGTCTAGAGTCGAAAGATGTTCAACCGAAAGTCGAAAAATCCGGAATCGGGCGAGAAAATCGCGGAACCCTGCGACTGCGCTGGTGGCGCGCACTTGGCGCGGGAATCCCCTAAAAAGCGCGCGGACACCGCGCCATCCTGGCCTGGACTTCGGTCTGGGTCGGGTCGTGCGATCCGTCAGGCGTTTCCTCCTCTCTTTCGGACTTCTATCCCTCTATGTTCTCGGATTCCGATTTCCGGGCCCTCTTCGGGTTTACGAAATAGGAACCCCATATAATTTATGTTTGGACTCGAGTTCTCGAGTTCATTTATATCGGATACCGGTGTAACGACTTATTTGGCTTTATTTAATTTTAATTTCTTTTGTTTAATTAAATCTCTTTTAATTAATTTCATTTCTCATTTCTTCTATATTTATCTATTTAATGTATTTACTGATTTATTTGTTTATTTATTTATTTATTATATTTATTTATTTATTTATTGTATTTATTTATTTATTTATGTTGTAAAATTCTCGGGTATTACATTTTCATCGATATCAAGAATGACAAAGTCAGCTGGAAAACAAAGGCCTCCTGTCTTTACTAAAACATCTTCAATGATCCCTTCTGGTCTGGTGCTCGATTGGTCAGCAAAGAAGAGAGTCATATTAACTGGCCTCATCTTCCCCAAGTCCAAACGTCTGGCCATAGCAAGTGGCATTACATTGATGCTGCTTCCTAACTCACAGAGCCCTCTCCCAGCTTCTTTACAGTTGATAATCAGGGGTAAAGTAAAACTCCCTGGATCTTCAAGCTTTGGAGGAATCCGTTGTTGAAGAACCAAGCTACAATTCTGATTTAAGACCACCATTTGCTGCTCTCCCGCACTTCGTTTCCCTGAAATCAATTCTTTCAGAAACTTAGCATAAGTGGGCATTTCAGCAATTAATTCAACCAAAGGGATTGATATGTCAATGGCCTTAATCTTTTCAAGAAATTTCTTAAATTTAATTTCTTGAAGGTCATTTGAGTCTCCCAGGATATGGTATCCTGGGCATGTGTTCATCCAGTGAATCCTTTTTGTTACCTGTAGAGTTAGGGATATCATTACCTCCCTCTTTTTCCTTTGGAAAGGATTGTCCTGAGACATTCTTTTCCAAACCCTTATCCTCAAGTATCTGCCTTTCTTCAAGCTGATCATCTTCTTCCATTGTCTGAACATCTTTGAACTTTTTCTGCTGTAGCAACCTATCTCGTTTCTTTTCAAATTCGGAATCAACAACTTCTTTCCCTCCCCTCAACGTAACTGCCTTACATTGTGGGTTTGTTTCAGAGGAACTTGGTAGTTTTCCTTTTTCTCTTTGCTGTAGTAACTTGGCCATCTCTGTTACTGAATTTTCAACATTCTTGATTGAAGCCTGCCGTTGGTTGTTCGTCTCTGTCTGCTTAACAATAAACTCCTTCAGAGCATTCTCCACCTTTAAAGAATAAGTGTTATCTTGAACAACAGGATAAGGGCCTAGTGGCACTTGTTGCTGTGGAAAATTTGCAGGCACTGGTGCAAACGGTCCATATGATCTATTCTATTGATTCATTTGTTGAGGAGGTCTCTGAGGGTACATTTGCTGCTGAGGATAAAATTGTTGCTGAGGACGAAACTGTTGATGGGTCTGTTGAGGCGGATTCAGAAGATGTGCATTCTGTGCGTTTTGAGTGTTACCATAGCTCAAGTTTGGATGCTTGTTCTGGAATCCAGTGTAGTTACAGCTTTCATCTTGTTTTGGTGCTTCCTGAAGCTATGGACATTGATCATTATGATGTGGCCCAGAACATATTCCACATTGATAAATTGGTTCCATGGGAGTAGGTTGAAGGATCATCATAGGTTGTTGTTGTTGTTGATGCTGAACTTGTTGACTTGTTTGCTGAGCTAGCTGTAACTCAGCAATCTGTTTAGTGAGTGCTGCAAATTTTTCTTCATTTTTGTCTGTATGGATGACAAGACTCTTTCTTGTAGGAGATGGTGGGTCATCATCTTGGAGGACTGCTCTGCTAGCTGTCATGGTGTCTATTGTTGACCAAGCTCTATCAAGTGGCATCTGAAGTAATTGTTCCCCTCCAGTGGCATTAATCATTATCTGCCAAGTGTGAGTGAGCCCAGTGAAAAAGATCTTCAAAAGTCTTCTTTCTGTGATACCATGCTGCGGGCATCTTTTAAGCATATCAAAGAATCTGTCTCGAGCATCCTTCAAAGATTCTCCTTTTCTCATCTTAAAGCTAGAAATCTTATCTACCCATTCATCTACTTTACTTTCTGGAAAATATTTGAGCAAGAAGTTTCTGACTAGTTCTGGCCAAGTAGCCTTCTGTTGAGCGTTCAATGAATCATACCATTCTTTCGCAGAACCATCCAAAGAGAATGGAAACATTGCTAGTTGAATGGTTTCTCTTGATGCTCTACCCTTCTTCACTGTCTTACTCAGTTCAACTTACTTTTTGAGATGTAAGTGTGGATCTTCAGCACTCAACCCATAAAAAGCTCTGGAAGATGCCAAGTTTAATATACCAGGTGGTATATCAACCTCTTCATCTGTTCCAGCCAAATACTGATCAACGTTTGGTTGCCACGGTTGATATTGTTCTTCTTGATGATTTGGAGCAGGATTAGCAAAATTTGGTGGAAAGTAATGCTGATGAACAAATTGTGGTGCAGCAGCCCTCTGTGGTGCTTGAAAATGTCCTCGAAGTGGTACATTTTGCTGATTTTCTGGCTGTCCATTTGGTAAGTTTCCAGGTCCGTCATTTTGTCCATTGTTAGCCATCCTAGTTATTGTTGAAAGATTCCCTTCTACAAGATCTCTTTGTCTCCTTCTAGCGCTTGCTCTGATCAGCCTTGCTGTTCTTTCAAGTTCACAATTAAAAGGAAGCAAAGAGTTGCCTTGAAGATCGAGTTGTTCTTTCGCTCATAAACTGTTGAGACTTCTCTGTGAACAAAATGAAAGAATTAATGAATTCGTTTAATATGGTATAAAGTAAATAATTACAATTCAACCAAAGAGTATCTACAGTTCTAAAATTCATAACGCTACACCCTCTCCGGCAACGGCGCCATGAAGCTTTGAGGTAAAACCCGCTGCAATGCCCCCGACAGCCTTTAAACTATAATCCTATAGGACTGTTAAAGAGCTTGCCTAATTTTTCCTACCGAAAGCGCACGGTATCAAGCTGCAATATTTATTTTTATTGTCGGGATCGTTCATTAGAGAGTTACACGATAGAAGCGTTTTAATAGAATTATTTGTTCTAGAACATGTTTCTGCTCTTGGTTTAAGGATGGTGTAATGATGATGACTGAGAATTAAATGCTAAACTGTAAATGCATAAAACTGTAAACAACAATAAAGAAAGCAATTGAAATGATATTGAGTGTTGTGATTATGTTCATGAGTTTAAGATAGTGCGGACCAAAACAAACAAACGAAATAAGAGTATGATAAGAATATCGTACTTCAATGGTTAGAAACAGAATGAAATCTCATTGAGATAGACAAATCCTCTATGCAACTTAATCAAATCTTCATGTCTTAAATCACTTCCCAAGACAGGTACTTGTGACTCAGTGTCATGACACTCTAAGCACTGAAATCATGGGATACTGTCATCACAGGATGATCGGTCAGACTCATTTTGTGACAAAAGCTTTTAGAACTGTCACTTAATCTATTTCTTTCGGACTCAGATTAAGCCTTTGATAACTCAAGGTCACATCTAAATCATTTTATATTCATCTGAACTTGAAGTTGTTCTTTTTATTACTCTGAACCAAACTGGTCTTATGACCCTATATTGGATGTCCTCTACAAGAAATGAAAAAAGCAAGTATTTAAAACTATCATCCAATGGTTTTATAAGACTTAACTCCTCAGAGTAATTCCTTCAAGTAGTTGTAAGAAGTAATAGTCCTGTAAGTATACCAAGATGAAATTGCTATTCAAAATCCTTGACTTATCCAGATCACTCAGATTCATATAGATGCTTTAGCTTGAGAAATCTCTGTAAACAATTCCAAATACCCATGGCTTGACTCAGGATTAGTAAGACTTAGAAAGAATATTTAATCTCCTACCCATAGCATATAGTGGAAACTATAAAGCTATGAACCCTGGGAATTAATCTTCTTAAAACTCCACTAATTATTGGGACAAAAGATGGTTTTTTTTAAACATCTTTCCCTTTTAAACGACAGGTACTAAATGCCCAACTAGAACAAGTTTGTTCTTCATCAGCCTGAGTAAATAATGATTGAGAAAACTTATATCATCATCTTTCTCAATGTACTAATGAAAATATTAACATGAATTACAAATATGAATTATGAGTCTATATTTGTGAAGTAAGATTACTCATCATAAACTGGGAAATATCCCAAAATATCATATGTATAGGTAGTATTATATGTATAAAGGAACGATGAGGGTTCTGAGTCCTCTTAATCAAAATGCTAGGGTGTTTCCAAAATATCAATTGGAAACTAGACAGAATTAGGAAATTACTTTCCTATGAAAAAGATTTGAGAAATAATTCTGCAAAAATAAATGTCCAAAATAGCTCGCAGTAACTATTTTGGGTTTCAAACTATGAACAATCCAATTTTCCGCACGCTATGTCTGTACAGCGTGGAGGGAGTTATTGTTCAAAGAATGTTCCTCAGATTTTGTTTATACAAAGAACTGAATGCCTCGCAGTAATATCTGTAAGAATGCGGCGAGGTATCCAATTCCTACTTATAGAATAGGGGTTATATATGTTTAAGAGATAAGTAGTTGATATCCCAAGAAATGGGAATCAATTCTGTTGCTATTTTGAGTTGGCTCTCTCGCTTTGTCAAAATGACATCGCGAGAGTGTTGAAATAGTCTCTCTTGAAACAAAGTTGTCTGGATAATTCCTCGCGTCATCTTTTAGGATGAAGCGTGGTTTTATCCTTATATGAAGTAAATGATCAAGTCCTGTAACTATCATAACTACCTTATGGAACTTTTATTCAGAAAACAATGAAAACAGAACCTTTCACATCCAGATTCAAGAATTTAAAGTTGTTAGTTCTTAAAGATTATCATTGATGATTAACACTGCATGGGTCCTTAGGAACCTTTTAGAGTTCTGAACATTAATTTCTGTGGATTTCTTCCAAATTTGTGATCGAGGTATAATATCAACAGAAAATCAAATAAATTCATAATTCTATCTGTTTCATACCCAACTCGGTTACAATATCCAAACTTCTTGCGCAATTAGAACAAACAAATTACGAATTTATGATTTGATAGTATCATGATCTCGAGAATCAAATTATCGATGTGATGCAAATTCCAAAAAGTGAATACTGTATTCGAGGTCTATACTTCTCTGAAACAGAATTGAAGAACATCAGATTTCTAATAAACCTTTGAAAATTGTAACCAGAAAGATCAGAAATACACGATTTGATAACTGATCATTCTTCATATATCTTGAATAACAAAGAATTAAAAACGAATACACCTGGAAATCTGATTGCAATCAGAATAATGTGAATTTGAACGAAGAAGTCGGAAACTAGATGGTGATCGTCGTAATGGATGAACAAAGCATTCCGAAAGCAATTCTTCTTCCAGGGTATCCTCAAACTAATCTACTAAAATATTCCGAGAAAATCTACTGCGAAATTGAATTACAAATCTGAAAAACTTGAAGTAAATTGCAGTGAAAAGTAAACCCTAGCTAACCTACCTACTGAATTCTAAAAGTGAACTGGAGAGTAAATTGAGCTATTCTCTTCAATCTCCCGCTACTTGAGCTGATCCCCAAAGGGTCTTATTTATAGATGAGCGTTGTAACTGCTTCAGCCTTGGATGATAACCGCTCGCATCAGAATAACTCTCCTCTCGCTTTGTCCAGTTCCTTCAAAGCGAGAGTCAAAAATGTAATTGTCTTTCTTGACAAGGCGAGATCTCACAGTCTCTTCAAACAGTTTGCTTCTCGCCATAACACTTAAGGCTTTCTGTCTTGCACAAACTTTCTTTCCTCGGGATGTCAAACGATCATCGCGTGGACTTCAGCTTCTGAACATTTTTCTTTAGATCTTTCCTGATTTCGTAAGTAAGTCCTCGCACCATTTCTTCTCTTTCCTCGCTATGTCTTTTTCCATCTCCGCTGCTTTTCATCTTAACTTCCTGCTAAATGACAAAGCGTGAGTCAGTTCAAATAAAAACATAGCGTGCGAGACTTGCAATGAAAACTTAGAATTTCAAGCCATTTTCAATGTAATTCCAACTTCTTCACAATCTTAGTTCTTCTTCCATCTTTTCTCATCTCCCATGATTATTCATTAAAACTAATGGAATTAAGAACAAAAGATAATCATTAAGAGACTAAATTGGACGCAAATGACAGTCATAAAAGACTGTCATCACGGAGCCACATACAACCTACAACGTTGGAGGCGACATGGCCCCCTCATTAAAAAAAAAAACATATACTATTATATATATACATATAACTCAACCCAAAAATATAAATATATATACATATACCCCTATTAATTTATTAATGTAATGTGGCGTTTGGATTGGGGATTCAAGATTGGGAATCTTGGATAGGGAATGTAATATGCACGCGTTTGGTTCGTGACAGTTTTCACTTGGGAATGTTATATTCCCATCGAGGTGGGAATGTTATAGGTTTTTGGTGGAAATCACTGTAACGATCCGAAAATTTAAAACCATTTTTGCGACGTTACTGCCGTACCATTTCACCTAAACTGTTGGCCAATCAGCATAAGATTCGTGATACGAAGCAGGGTAATCAGAGTCACACTACAAGCAAGCAGTATATATAACAGCGGAAGAAAAATACCATCACATATAAAGTATATCCGGCTACAAGCCCTGTGGTAAGACATTGCATTTAAAAATACCACCTAATTAACAACACAATATCCAAAGGTTGGCTTACAAAAAGAGTCAAAGTGTTTCGACATGATGGATAAGTCTAGTTTAAACATAGTGTCCCAACACAAGTAAACACAACGGATAAGCATGTCATTGTCTCAACACTTGGCTCACTGAAGCTTTGAGGTAAAACTCCGCTGCAATGCCCCCCGACAGCCTTTACACTATAAATCCTATAGGGCTGTTAAAAAGCTTGCCTAGTTTTTCCTACCGAAAGCGCACGGTATCAAGCTGCAATATTTATTTTTATTGTCGGGATCGTTCAATAGAGAGTTACACGATAGAAGTGTTTTAATAGAATTATTAGCTCTAGAATCTGTCTCTACTCTTGGTTTAAGGATGTTGCAATGTTGATTACTAAAGATTAATGCTGAAATGTAAATGCTTAAAGCTGTAAACATTAGTAAAGAAAGCAATTAAAATGATGTTGAATATTGTGATTATATTCATGTGTTTAAGATATCATGGACCAAATTGAATGAATGAAATAAGAATATGATGAGAGTATCATACTTCAATGGTTAAAACAAAATGAAAGTCCATTGAGATAGAAGAATCCTTTATACAACTTAATCAAATCTTCATGTCTTAAATCACTTCCCAAGACAGGTACTTGTGATTCAGTGTCATGACATTCTAAGCTCTGAAATCATGGAATACTATCATCATAGAATGATCGGTCAGACTCTTTCTGTGATAAAAGCCTTTCAGAATTGTCACTTAATCTTTTTCTTTCAGACTCAGATTAAGCCTTTGATAACTCGAGGTCACTTCTAAATCATGCTATATTCATCTGAACTTGAAGTTGTTCTTTTTATTACTCTGGTCAAACTGATCTTATGACCCTGTGTTGGATGTCCTCTACAAAAAGTGAAAAAGCAAGTATTTAAATCTATCATCCAATGTTTTCATAAGACTTGTTTCCTCAGATTAATTCCTGCAAGTATTTGTAAGAAATAATAGTCCTGTAAGTATATCAAGATGAAATTGCTATTCAAATTCCTTGACTTATCCAGACTACTCAGATTTGCATAAATGATTTAGCTCGAGAAATCTCTGTAAACAGTCCCAAATATCCATGATTTAACTCAGGATTAGTAGACTGTAAGAGAAATATTTAATCTCCTACTCATAGCATATAGTAATAACTATAAAGCCTTGAACCCTGGAAATTAATCTTCCTAATACTCTACTAATTACTAGGACAAAAGATGGTTTTTGAAACATCTTTCCCTTTTAAACGACAGGTACTAAATGCCCAACTTAACAACAAGTTTGTTCTTCATTAGTCCTGAGTAAATAATGATTGAGAAAACTTATATCATCATCTTTCTCATTGTACTAGTGAAAATAGTAATATGAATTGCAGATATGAATTATGAGTTTGTAATTATGAAGTAAGATTACTCATCATAGACTGGGAAATATCCCAAAATATCCTATGTATATGTAATAGTATATGTATAAAGAAACGTTGAGGGTTCTGAGTCCTCTTAATCAAAATGCAAGGGTGTTTCCAAAATATACATCGGAAACTAGACAGAATTAGGAAATAACTTTCCCAAGAAAAAGGGGTTTGAGAAATAATTCTGCAAAATAAATGTCCAAAGTAACTCGCAGTAACTACTTTGGGTTTCAAACTATGAACATTCCAATTTTCCGCACACTATGTCTGTACAGCGTGGAGGGAGTTAATATTCAAAGAATGTTCATCAGATTTTGTTTATACAAAGAAATGAATGCCTCGCAGTAATTTCTGTAAGAATGCGGCGATGTACTCAATTCCTACTTATAGAATAGGGGTTATATATGTATAAGAAGTAAAAATGAATAGCTGATACCCTGAGAAATGGATATCAAATCTGTTGCTATTATAAATTGGTCCTCTCGCTTTGTCAGATTGACATCGCGAGAGTATTAGAATAGCCTTTGTCACAGCAAGGTTATCTGGATATTTCCTCGCATCATCTTTTAGGATGAAGCGTGGATTTATCCTTATGTGAAGTAAATGATCAGAGTTTATAACTGTCATAACTACTTCCTGGGGTTTTCGTTCATAAAATCATGAACACAGAACCTGTCACATCCAATTTCATGAACTTAGAATCATTAATTCTTAAAGATTATCATGCGATGATTAACACTGCATGGGTCTCTAGGAACCTTTTAAAGTTCTGAACATTAAACACTATGATTCTCTTCTTATTTTGTGATCATAACGTAATATCAACAGAAAATCAAATGAATTCATAATTCTGCCAGATCATACCTAACTCGGTTACAATATCCAAATTTATTGCGTAATTGGAACGAACAATTTACGAATTAAAGATATGGAAGTATTATGATCTTCGAGAATCGAATTTGAGATATGATGCAAAATCCAAAATTGAATATCGAAGTTGAGGTTTATACTCTGCTGAAACAGAATTAAGAAATAGAAATAGAAACCAGAAAGATGAGAAATTCACAATCTGATAACTGATCATTCTTCATGTATCTCGAATAACAAAGAATTAAAAACGAATACACCTGGAAATCTGATTGCAATCAGAATAATGCAAAGGTGATCAGAGAAGTCGGAAGTTTAGATGATGATCGTCGTGATGGATGAACAAGCGATCCAAAAGCAACTCTCCTTCCAGGGTATCCTCAAGCTAATCTAACAACTATTCTTAAAGAAATCTACTACGAAATCGAATTACAAATCTGAAGAACTCAAAGTAAATTGCATAGAAAATTAAATCCTAACCTACCTACTAAATTCTAAAAGTGGACTGGAGAGTAAAATCGAGCTATTCTCTTCAATCTCCCGCCTGCTGAGCTGATTCCCCCAAGGGCCTTATTTATAGATGGGCGTTGTAACCGCTTAAGCCTTGGATGATAACCGCTCGCATCAGAATAACTCTCCTCTCGCTTTGTCCAGTTCCTTCAAAGCGAGAATTAAAAAATGTAGTCATTTTTCTCAACAAGGCGAGGTCTTACAATTTCTCCAATGAGTTTGCTTCTCGCCATGATGTATAGAACTTTCTGTCTTGCACAGATCTTCTTTTCCTCGCGATGTCAAACAGTCATCGCGTGAGCTTCAACATCTGAACGTTTTCCTTAAATCTTTTCCTGATTTCAAACACAAGCCCTCGCACCATCCCTTTTCTTTCCTCGCTATGTCTTTTTCACTTCCTGCTACTTTCCACCTTAACTTTCTGATGAATGACAAAGCATGGATCAGTTCGATAAAAACACAGCGTGCGAGACTTACAAAGAAAACTTAGAATTTCAAGCCATTTTCAGTGTAATTCCAACTTCTTCACAATCTTAATTCTTCGTCCATCTTTTCTGATCCTCCATGCTTATTCATAAAAAATCAATGTAATTAAGAACAAAAGATCATCATCAAGACACTAAATTGGACGCAAATGACAGTCATAAAAGGCTGTCATCACCATCCTCACATTTAGAAACACTTGTCCTCAAGTGGTAAGAAACTTGTAAAGTTTCAAAGAATAAGTCCAATTAGTGGCTTCCGGGATTTAGATGTTCATGTAAGATTCTACTGGATCACTACCTTCTCTTTTCCAACTATCTCAAGCTTAACTCTTTCAACTGATTGATGCTTCATACCTGACTTTAAATTCACCAGGTTTCATGAAAACATTAACAAAAGTGATTTGCATTTATATGAATTATTATTCTGCTCCTTAGTTAGTCAGACTTCTCTTCTCACGCTCAATCCCGTCCAATTCATGTGCATATCTTGTATTTGAATAAAATACACTCTCTCTCTTTTTATCAAGGGGTGGCCTTCTGTGGCTTTCAATAGCTCGGTTTCACATTATTAGGAGGAGTCGCATGGCCTGACATTGCAGATGAAACTTCAACTCCCTTTCCCTTGATTTTGCTTTTTTAAAGTTCTTCAACTTATAAATCAGAGGGGCAGCTGTGCCAGCTACTTATATCCACATTATTTTACCACGTCTGTTTCTAAAATTTCCCTTGCTCTTTCTCTTCTTTTTTTTTTTTTCAAAATATGCACACTCATCTTCCAAGAGAGACTAGATTAGATCAATCCTCTTAACCTTATGCAGTTGTTGTTTATAGTATGCAAATCACTAGGGTTAATACAATCACAAAACCTTCAAACTATTTATCCAGTAGTGACATCAATCAATCTCAGAGCTTACAGCTAAAGACAGTTTTCAAGAGCGGCTCATGCTTGCAGTGAAAATCTATAAAGTAGATGTCTCCACAGGAACCACTTTTAAACTCATCTTCTATTCCTTCATTAGTTTATTAGCCTCCCTGAGTTTTTTTTTTTTTTTTATGATCCTAGCTTGAAATTCAATCCTATGATACAACTTCATATTCATTCTACCTAAGTTATATTAGAATAAATGGAAACAGGAAAGAACTAAAGAAAAAGAGACTGCAATTAAAAAGAAGAAAAAGGTTATAGAAAACTCCCCTGTGATCTCAGGATGGTCCTGCATCATTGTCTGGATCTTTAGGTGGTATGGATGGAGATTTCTTTAGATCCGAGACTAGGTTGACAAGGATGTCTACCAATCTCGGACTATTATGCTGCTCCTGTCTCCTCAGCTCCATATCCCTTTCTCGTTCCTGTCTTCTCTCTTCAAGTTCTTCTCTTCTCAGCCTTTCAAATCTTTCCATTTCTTCCCTTCTCATTCTTTCCTGTCTATCCCATTCTTCATTCCTAATCTTTTCTTGCCTCTCCATCTCCTCTTTCCTGAGTTTTTCTTCAGTTTGAATCCTGACATGCTCAAGTTCAATCCTCTTTTGCTCCATTTCTCTTTGAACATGCTTGTCTTCTGACATAGTTTTCACTAGCATCTCCATGGACTGTGCAAAACTTTGGATTGAAGTACTCATATTCTGAGATTCATCCACAGATACTGTGTTCCTCATTGGTTGTCTCAAAGGTTGAGATGGTGCAGAAGTGTTCTCAAACTCCTCATCTTCTGGAATAGGATTCAATGCAGGAGATGGAGCTACAGTCTTTGTCCCTCTTGTCTTAGGAGATGGCACCTTTGATCCTGATCCCTCGGAAGTTTGTTCCTCTAAATCCGGCATTTGGTAGACCAATTCTCCCCTCAAAGTGTCTTCTGGTAATGGAATAAGAGGATCTATCTTTATGATCTCTGGTAAGAATGGCGTGATTGAAACTCCTTGTTTCTCACAAAGTCTTCTGATTAAATTTGGATAAGCCAATGCTGCATCTTCTCCAACTCTTGACTTAATGACATTGAGGACATGGTGTGCAGCACTGCATTTCCTTCCTGACCATAACAATGCAAATCCCTCGAAAGTTCCGGCTGAAGGTCCTTGAAAATTTGTGGTGGGTCTGAGCTTTGAAATATAGAAATCAAGTGTTGGCAGGTACTCAGGCTTCAAATTCTTCAATGGAATCTTATTCTGCTCAGTTCTTCTGTGTGTTGAACAGAATCCTAGTGCCATTTTTCTAGCATTGGTAAGCTTATTTCCTTGAGTCTTCTTCCTCAAAAGAACCTCAGGCTTAACTTCTGGCTGTTCTAACAAAGGTGCCTATATCAGATCATTTAGAGTTTCCACAGTGACTTGCACTGTTTTCCCTCTAATCCATGTTGTTTCTGCCTCAACATCAAAGTTAGCGTAGAACTCTCTGGTCAGTTCCACATAACCACATTTGTTGTTGTGTCTCATGAAAATGTCTCATTCATTGATTCTCCTCCAGTAACTGATACACTTATGATCCAGCCACTTGGGATGAAATCCTTTGTCCGGAACAATCATTTTGGACATCCCCAGGTAGTTCTCCAATGCCTCCTTTCTTCCATTAAACTTAACCTTGATTTCTTCTTCTGTGAATTCAGTCCTCTTTTCAATGCTATCAGGGATTGACAACCTCACCTTTGGACTATTCTTCCCCCAATAACTCAAAGGTAGCAATTCTGGAACATCTTTTCCGGGGGACGATCCTTCTGATGTATCTGATTCATTTCCCTCGGATTCTTGTGCTTCTTCCTGCTCATCCCCAGCATTCTCATTTCCTTCTTCTGTTTGGCCTCCTTCTTGAGCAGGTTCCATGTTTTCTTCATGAACTTGTTCTGGGTTTTGTTCATGGTCAGGCTCTGGATGTTCTTCTTGAACTCTATCAGTGTTATCATGTTGTGAATTGCCTATACCTGAATCATGTATCAATGACGTGCTGGTATCTACCTTCTCAGTAACTTCCAGGCTATGCTGATTCAAGATCTCTGTGGGGTCTTCCTGTACAGGTTCGTTCAGTAGAAGCGGAATAGCAGTAGGTTCTGAATCTAGAAATCCTTCGATTCCAAAATATTCTTCTGCTTTCTTCTTCTGTTCTGCGGCCCATTCAGGATCATTCATTCTTGCAATCGCTCTCTGAGTTACTTCATCCCTAACTTGAGGTGGTAGGAGCCATTGATTCATTTGATTTTCAGCATTCGTCTGTGTTCTAAGATATTGACTAACAGTATCTTCCACAAAATATTTTCTCTGTTGAACTTCTTGAGTTTCATTCCTCTGCACTTCTTCTTCATAAGCTTGAATTGCTAATGGAGATGGTTCCACTACTTGGTCAGAATTTATTTGTTGTTGGATTTCCTCTAATTCTGACTCAAGTTTAGCTGCATATTCACTTGCTTTTTCTACTGAAGTGCGTGCATTCCCTCCTTCTCTAGCCAATTTTTTGAACTTTTTAATCAGTCCTTCCAGGGAGTAAGTCATTTTCCCTACTGTAGTTCCATGCAAGTTCATATCTTCAAAAGTTTGTAAATCTTCAAGTGACTGTTCCTGAAATGTGTCCACCACTGATTTCTCAATTTGATTTACAAATTTTTGCTCATCTGCAACTTGTTCTGGTGGTAAATCTTGTTCAGTTTCTTTTCCTGAAAATCCTTGTAAATCAATCTGACTTTGAATAAGACCCCTGTTAACCTGAGCTTGCTGATCTTCATCCTGCTCTTCTCTATCATCTTTTTCAGCAATCTGAACCTGTTGGAGATCAGTGCTCGGTTTAGTTGATCCTTGTTCATCAGGTTGATGTTCTTCAATACATGCTCTCCAGCCTTCTGGATCTATATCTCCCACTTCCAAATTAGTATAAGGAGTGAGCTCCAATCTCTCTGTGTAGGGAATTATCCCTAGAGTTGGTTCGACTTTTTCTTCCTCAGAGCTGGTGTCAGGTACCACATACTTAGGCTTCCTGGCTTTCATCTTTATCCTGAATTTCTTAACAGGTTTTTCAGGTTCTTTTTCTTGTTGCTTTTCATTATCAGGAGTGATTTCCAATTGTTCTACATTCTCCAGAAAAGACCCTTGCTGCTTAAATTCTTCGGGATCAGTCTCCTTCAGATTAGAGTGTAACTTTCCTATCCTTTTATAGGTAACAACTTCTTTCTTTTCTTGGGCTGATTGTAGAATCTCAACATCTTCGTCCATTAAGTCCTTTTTCAAGTCCGAAATTTCTTTGGCTGCCTTGTCATCTTCATTCTTCCTCTTCTTTGGAATTCGGCTAGTCTCCTTAGATCTGCTTGTCTCCACCTTTCTCCCAGTCCTTTTCTTAGCTGTTGGCACTTCATCTGAAGTGCTTGAACTGAGATTGTGTGACTTTCTCTTTTTGGTGGATACTTTCTTTTTACCTTTCTTGTCTTGGGTTTAGTTCCTCCCATTCACGATCTGTCTTTTGTTTGTTTGCATAATAACAATCCATACTTTCTTGCAGAATCGGATGGATTTCATCATTTTCTTCATTCTTTTCTCCCACAATAGTTGTGACCTCATCAACTACTCTCATCTTTTCAATTCTTTGCTCATCATCTGTGCTGTCTTCATCTGAATCGTGCTTCTTGACATAGAAATTCTTGCCCAATCCTTTCAGCATGATATTCATTCCCTTTCTGTTCAGATATTTCTCATTCCATGCATCCCAATCATCAATAATTACCTGCTGAATTCTTCCTTGTGTTTGATCAGTATAGGGTCTATGCTCCTTGTATGCATTTTCCCTGCACATAGCATCATACATGACATACTTCTCAATGAATTCTTTCTTCCTCTCCTGAACATATCCATGAACTTCCTGTTGGAGAGTTGGAGGTAATCTCTTCATGATCTTGTTGGGTCTATATCTGTAATGAGAAGAACTGCATCTGCTGGTGTTATTGATGGGGCTGAAACCTTTCTGAAATTCGCTACAGGTTCCAGTCCTTCATTAACAACAGATTCTCTGAAAATATTCCTTACTATATTTTGTGGTGTCTGTTTTGCATCTGATCTCTGCTTTCTGTTTTTCCCTGATCTCTCAGCTTCTCTCTCCTCTGCATCCTTAACCCATGCTCGCTGCTCTGGTATCAAATCAGCAAACTCCTCCAAAGGAAACTCCTCATCAGGTTTCCTTATCAACCCTGGTTTAAGAATCCTTTTCCTTAGATCTGCCCCTTTAGACCAGTTATTCATATACCTGATCCAGCTATTTCTAGCTTCCTGAATAATTCTAAGGACATCTTTCCATACCATCTTACCTTGTTTAGCTTTCTTGAAATAAGGCTCTAGGTCATGTCTTAAGTTGATCCGAGCATCAATAATCCTATCCAGGGCCAGATTTGTCAAGAAATTCTGTTCAACGGGTCCCTTCTTGTTCAGGAATGTTGGAGGCATGTATGCAGGGAGTGCCTGCTGAGGATCATAGACTCTAGCATTCCGGATTTCATTAAGTTTGCAGCAATATTTGGTGAGTCGCTTCACATATTTTGGTAGTGGTTGAGGATCAAAGTAATCCAACTCCAGCCCTATTTGATCTTTCGGATTGATAATTCTGTAGCATTCCTGATTCCACTCAGCCATGCACTTCCTTTCCCTTTCCAAAAGTCTTTCAAGTCTGATTTCATTAGGCAGATGCCTGTCATTGATCAGAATTATCATTTGATCATCCCAAAATCTATTCATCTTATTCCAGAATGCTTCTTCTAAATCAATCCTCAATGATTCCTTTTCCTTGTCTGGTATATGTTGAAACATGAATGGATTGATATAAAAGTCTGGAGGTGAAATTTGCATTCCTGTCCATCCACCACTTTTCCGAATAGTTTCTACCATGTTAACCGTTTTTATCCTTGCCAAGAATGATTTCTCTTTCTTATCCGATTCTATACTTCGAGCTTGAAGTTCTTCATAGGTCATCTTATGAATCCTTAAGAAATGAGAACAAACTGGTCAGTTAGTGTCACCATACTCACATTTAGAGCTTGACTCTAAATGTGCAGATGATAAAAAGAAACATAATACCGGACTTTCCTTTTTATATTCATCATTCTATCCATGATATCCCATACTCACATTTAGAGATTTGCTCTAAATGTGAAGATTTCAATGCTGACTAAGTCTACTTTAATGCATAAAATAGCAGAGAACTTAAATTCAAAACATCATTAATCAAAAACAAAACATAGAATTCATTAGATTCATACTAATAATAATATGGAATTACAAAGCATGGTGTTTTTTTTATATATACGACATTCAACCTATCAATTACAAATGAGGAGGTGTCTCTGCCTCAATTCCAAATCTGAGGAACAGATTACAATGCTCAGAGACTAAACACCTCATACAGTAAATTGATACGACTCCATAGGTATTCCTTGAAGGGCCGTGATTGTTATCATAATAGCTCCTAAGGTCGCAAAGTCTCTTCTTAGGTTGTCCTTGAAAGGGTGAGATAAATTCCTCATAACTTGATAGCCACCCTCTAACTTGAAGTCGAAGATCCTTGAGTCTTCGTCTATTCTTGCACAGAGGAGCGAAGAGCCAAATTCCCTTCTCTTGTTCTTCCCTTTCATCCTTACTTAAGAGCATAAGAGCTTTTACATAAATGGATGGAGGGTGATTATCAGTGATTGCAAGTTTTAAGAGTTTAAATGCTGCTTGTTCATTCTTATCTTTAACAAACAAACGCAGTGCCTCATGTAACTGGTACATCCAATTTCCTGCATTTTTGCAGCTTTCAAGGAAAACGCTTTGTGTCTCTTCAAAAGTTCCCCATCCCCATGCAGAAAAATCTTCCAGATAAGCCTTTTTCAAGACTAAAGGATGATGGGTAGCCTTTTCAAGCTCTTTGCAAACTAATTTACAGTTAAAGACAGTCTCAAGGTGGTCAAATGCCAATCTCGATAAAATGTTTCCAAGAATCTCATAAGGAAGATCTGTGATCTGAGTTTCCCCCGATCCAGATTTCTTTATTGAAGTCCTTGGTTGCTTTGATGAAGTTCCAGTTTCATAGCTGAATAAGATTAAAAACAATAATAGAATTAAAAACTAGAGAATGCAATTCATTAATGAAAAAGGGATGTACAGTTTAAGTCATCCAAATAATTCTTTGCCCCGAAACAAAAAGCACAAAAGATTACAAGCAAAGAAACTATGAACCGCTTGATTTCTAAATTATTCTAATTCTAGCAGTTCATCTTCATTCTGATTTTCTTCTCCATTGTTCCACTGCTCCCATTCAAATAATATGCCTAGTTCTCCACTTGCTCTTCTATATTGCTTGACATAATCAAACAGTTCACATGGAATACACTCCATCCGTTCAATGAAAGGTAGTTGCTGTCGCTCTTGAATGGAGTGATTCTTACAAAAACTCCTTTCCTCTTGATCAAGGAATGGGTTTGGGAACTTTTCACCATAAAGGAGCCAGTGCAGAACACTCATTTTTAGGAATAGTAGCTCAAAAGGATCCTGAGTTACAGATTTAATCAACTGAATTCCTTCCTCATCCAGCTGTGGATCTTGTTTGGAAAGCAGTAAAAGAGACCTTATGAAAGTAGTTGGTTTGTGTTTATCATCTAATCCGGGCTTTAGAATTTCATAAGCTTTTTCTTCATTTTTATCCTCCACAAAGGCTATCAATGCAGGCACAATATTAAACATATAATTGCCTGCATCCTGACATCCTTTAATGAATTTAACCTGATTACTTGAGTAAACATCTCCTCTCCAAATAGCACAAGTTTCCAAATTAGCTCTCTTTAGAGCTAACGATGATCTGCTTGCTGAGAAGAATTGCTTAGAAGTTTCAGATGCTCTAAAAAGTGCCTTTATGCTCTCCGTTCCTAATCTTGATAGAATGTCTCCCAATAACTCAGTTGGTAAATCAAATATTTGAGTTTCCAATAGTTGAGGGATTTCGACATTTCTAAAAAGAAAAAGGAGGAAGAACACAGAATTAAGAGTTAAACTCAACATTTATGCAGTAATTAAGAAATGAGATTAGATTTTATTATCAAAACCAGGTTGCATTACATGATACAAAAGACCTGATCTAGTGACAGCTTCAAAGTCAAAAAATTAGAGGACTTGTCACACACATCAATCTCTTCCTCCTTCATCCAAGAATTATTCATTAATGCTATAGTTGTCATAGTTCTCCCCTGCCGCCATCCTAAAATCAGCTATGGCTCTATTTGTGTCACAACAGAGATAGCTGACCTGATCTGCTGTATGATTAAAGTATAATGGCTTATGGAGGCTTTCCTGATCATGGTCTTCTATAATACAGAATTCCCTCTTTTTCTGCCCTAAAAATGGATTCGGGATATATTCCCATTCTGAAAGTAGGGTAAGAAGATTATATCTAAACTCATAGCTGTTTAATCTATCACTTAGAATTGGACTAATTAAGTGAAGTCCTGCATCTATTTCTTCTCTAGAAGTTTTACTTAAGCAGCATAAAGCTTTAAAATATTGAGAAATCTTGAAATTATCTTCTATTCCTTCATCCAGGATCTGAAATGCCTTGAATCCTTTCCCTTGTGTAAACAGTTCCAAAGCCTTTGGTAGGTTCAGAATATGATTCTTAGCCTTTCTACAGGCATGTAGAAACTTGATTTTACCAGTAGATTCATTAGAGATTCTTTTAAAGGCCGGATCCTCTGCATTAAATCTCCGGAGAACAGTAGGGTATTTCGAGACTATTGTAAATGTTGAACAGGTTTGTTTGCACTTGAGCAAATCTTCAAAGCTGCTCTGCCCTACTCGTGACAGAATCTCCCCAAGGACATCCAATGGAAGATCAGTCAGGTGTAAAGCAGAGGACTCAGAAGCCTGCTCCTCACTGTTGTTTAATCGAATTTTTAGAAAAGGAAAATCAGTTGAAATTATACTCCAAGTTTTACAATTAAGGAAGAACGAAAATGGATGAAGAGAATTTATACGAAATGGAAAACTTAAGCCCTAGTATGAATAAAACACTATAATGCAGAATGTAAAAATTTGAAACATCAGGAAGAAATGCGCTGAAGAACGAATGGAGAGCTTACGGGTTGTTGCTCGCCATTAGGATTGTTCCTGAAGCTAATGAGATTTGAATGATTCTGGATAAGGGTTCCGCTACTAGAAGAAGAAGAGACTTAAAAAATGGCGGTTTCTCGTCGAGAGAAAATATGAAAAGGTATGAGAATGATTTGAAAAGATAAGGAGGTTATAGGGTATATATAAAAATATGGGCTGGCCTAGTTAAAGAATAAAGAGTAGGGTACTCAAGTATTTTTCTAGACTGTACTCATTCATTCTAGGCCTGCCACATTAGTGAGTTTGGTTATTGATTAAAAAGAATTGAGTCAATAAACCCAAACAAAGTTAAATTGGATAAAATTAGATTGGTTGAAAAACAAAGCGAGGGTAAACATTTGAAAAGGATCAAGACTTCTAAATCATACACTGAGTCTGGTTAAAATTTTTTTTAAATCAGACTCTTCTCCCAATTCATCTTAATGCCCAACAAAATCTACCCTTGATTTCTTTATTTTAAGATTACCAATTCTTTCATTTCATTCCCTGATTTTACTTCCTCTTTTAGTCTGAAAAATGTTCAGTGAAGTGTTGTGATCTAAGTTCCCTCTGATCCAGACTCCCTTGATGACATTCTCAGTTTCAAGAGGAACTTCCAGTTTCATCACTAGTTAATGGTTGGATTGAATTAAGAACTGAGCATAAAAGAAAGAAAGAACAAGAATTGTAAAACATAGTAATAAACGGTTCCAAAATACATCAAAAGATTCCTGGGAATATATAATACCATAGAATTCCTAACTCTAGAAAGTACTGAACTGTTCAAGGATTAAGAATTCCCTCATCATCAGAGTCAGTCCACATAAACTCATCAGGAAACACCTCGCCACAATACAATCTAAACTGCCTCACCATGTCAAAGAATTGACAAGGGATACAGTCCATCCTGATGTGTGGTGGTAATAAGGCTCGAACCTGCAAAGTATGAGCCTTGCAATAGCTCCTCTCTTGTTGCCCTTGAAAAGGATTTGGGATTTTAGGAATGTGAATCAACCAATGAAAAAGGTAGAGTTTAATAAAAACCACTTCTAAGACATTTGAAGCTACTGTTTGGATCAACTCTAAACCTTCTTCAATCATCTTATCATCTTGTTTTGTTAAGAGAAGCATTGTTCTGAGCAGAATAGTGGGTTCATGCCCATCATCTAGTCCTGGCTTGAGGAGTTCATAGGCCTTCTTCTCATCTCGTTCATCCACAAATGCTTTCAATGCAGGTTCGATGTTGAACATAAAGTTCCCTGCATTTTGGCACTCTTGAATGAATCTCTTCTGGTTATCAGGATAAACGTCTTCTCTCCATCTCATGCATGATTCCAAGTCTACTCTCTTGAACACAAGATGAGTTTTGCTTGCTTGATAAAATAATGGAGAGACTTCTGCTACCCTGAAAAGCTCCCTAACATTGTATTTTCCAATTCTTGACAAAATATCCCCCAGCAACTCGGTGGGTAAATGAGATATCTGGGTTCCAACGCGCTGTGGATTCCTAGCATTTCTGTTTCAGAAAATAATACAATAAGGAATACAGAGGGATACTTTTATCTAGAATGATGGAACCAAAAATTCAAAAATGGGGTTTCATTCCTATTGTGAAGCTCCAAAAGTCTCATATGAATAATGCGTCGGTTACAAACTAAAGGTTTCAGAAAAGACTCTCTAGATTAATGAGTGTAAAGAAAAGGCTTTTAGTTATGAGAAATCTTAAATGTTTAATGTTTCCGTTTTCTAAAGCCATTCCCTAAAAAATACAGAATCATGAACCCTAGGTCTAGAAATGTAATCCGGCAACAAACTCTGCAGAATAGAACCAAAAATAAATGAAAGATAGAATGAACTAGATTGCTTACGGATTGTTCTCAGCCATTTTCTTCGTCGATTGGGTTTCTAAATGAACTTGCTTACGAGAATGATTGAGAATGATGAAAATGGTGTGTGGCGATTTCTTCTTGAAAGAGAGAAGAAAATCTGATGAAAGAGTTTTGAAATGACAACTGAGAGGAATGACTGCAAGGATGAAGCCGCCCTATTTTTATCTAAGGACTGCAGGGGTCAAGATAGTAAATCCTGTCTCTGCAGAGAGTAATGATTAAGCCTAGAATAAACCTATTTTAAAAATTTTATTTAAAATGACTCAGATAAAAATCTAGTGTAAAAGATAAGATCAAGTTGTTTCCTTTTTAGAAGAATGGAGCGAGGAGTACATATCAACATCAGAGGACTTAGAATTTAGATACAAATTAAGAGATTACATAGTCATTCAATTTGAATCTGGATCAGTTTCTAATTCTGACTCAGATTCAATTACATGTTCATTAAAATTTTCCCTTAATCTTCTAATCAAACTAGTAACCTCACAACACAAACAATCAATGTTTGTGGCACCATAATTAAAGTGTGGAGGTTCCCTAACTAAGTCCCTACTGTGTGGCGCTAAGTAATCGCAGTAATCTCGATGTCCTTGTCCCCTAAAGGGATTAGGCTCTTGTTCACTTTCGTTGAACAACTTGCTGATCTTCTCCTCGATCTTGCGAATATGTTCTTCCTCTTTAAAGATTGCTCCAAGAAGATACAATCCTTCATCAATTTCTTCAAGGCTCTCCGAACTCAGAAGAATAAAGGCCTTGATGAAGATTGCAGGATGATGGTTGTCCTCGATTCCAGGCTTAAGGATTTCAAAAGCAGCTTCCTTGAGCCCTGTGTTGCAGAAGATCGAGAGTGCAGGTTCAAGTTTCAGCATGAAATTCCCTGCCTCTCTGCATCTTCGCAGTATTTGAACGTAATGAAAATCGAGTGTCCTCTCTGCATTCATTCGCCTTTCTACATTCGCTCTCCTCCATACTACAGGCGCCTTACTTGCTCTGGCGAACTTCTTGCAAGTTGGGGTTATCCTGGCTACATCCTTCATTTCTTCCCTTCCCAGCCTTGAAAGAATATCTCCTAATATTTCATCAGGAATGTCTAGAATATATGTTCTAGCATTGGGAGTTGCTGCGGCCATTCTGATTTCTGATAAAGGTTTTAGGATAATTTCTTAGGGTGGAAAATGTTTGAGATGAAAGAAGAGAAGGATTCGACTAGATTTTATAGCAGAAAAACTAAATTCTGCCATAATTACAAGCGGTTGAAACGACGTGTGATGGTTGGTATAAGAGAAGAAGAAGAGTCTGAAAAGGGTATTTTGGTCTTTGGGAAGTTTGAAAATCTATCCGTTCAATATTCCCAGACTCTCGCTCTGTCGATTGTCATTGCGTGGCTATAAGAATCATTTCTCGCTTTGTTAATTACAACGCGAGAAAACATTCTTGTACAGTTTCCAGAGTAAAATAGTCTTCGCTTTGTATTTCGACAAAGCGTAGACATCAAACTCTTATTACTTAACAACTTATCAGATTTCATGAGATAAGAATTTGAACTGATCACCTCGCGCCATAACTTTTACAAAGCGTGAGCAAGAATAATTCTTTTTAAATCACGCTTTGACAAAATTACAAGAGCAAGGCCTCAGAATCCATTCATACTTTATTGCCAAACACTTAATACTCAAAAACCTGGTTGAAAATTCTTATCTCATCCTCCTCCATTCCATCACAGCTTCATTTCTTGAATTCCTGAAAATAAAGAATAAAATAATTAGAGATAAAAAATGTATCTTAAAGAAAAAGGGAAATACTACTCAGTTAACCTGGGTAGTATCCACCCCCCTATTATTATTATTATTTTTTTTGATGAGAAAACAGAAAACTAAAGATTATCCAAATATTCAGTTTGGATATTTAAATCTTGTTGACCAATATACTCCTTTAGCCTGTGTCCATTTACAGTCTTTTCTCCTTCATTGAGCATAATTGTAACTGCTCCATTGTCATGAACGGCTACAATAGGAAATGGTCTTGTCCACCTTGATCTGAGCTTACCTGGAAATAATTTCAAACGAGAATTATAAAGCAAAACCAATTGACCAACAGAGAATTCCTTATGTTTAATTTTTGAATCATGAATTTTCTTAGTTCGATCTTTATAAATTTTGCTGCTTTCATATGCTTCCAGTCTCATCTCTTCCAATTTAGACAGATCAAACTTCCTCTTATCTTGTCCTGACTGAAAATCCATGTTGAGCATTTTAATGGCCCAATATGCTCTATGTTCTAGCTCAACTGGGAGATGGCATGCTTTTCCAAAAACTAATCTGTAGGGAGACATTCCTATAGGAGTTTTAAAAGCAGTTCTGTAAGCCCATAAAGCATCATCTAGCTTCTTTGACCGGTCTTTTCTTGTAATATTCACAGAAGCTTGTAAAATATGCTTGATTTCCTTATTAGATACCTCCACCTGTCCACTTGTTTGAGGATGATATGGTGATCCAACTTTATGATGAACACCATACTGCTTCAGTAATTTCTCAAAGAGTTTATTCACAAAGTGAGATCCTCCATCAGATATAATGGCACGAGGGGCTCCAAACCTGGTAAAAATATTCTTCTGTAGAAACTTAGTAACTTGTTTAGCTTCATTATTGGGTAAAGCTACTGCTTCTACCCATTTTGAGACATAATCAACAGCTACTAGAATATAATGATTACCAAAAGATGGGGGAAATGGTCCCATAAAATCAATTCCCCAAACATCAAATATCTCTACTTCTAAAATCCCTTTTTGAGGCATTTCTTCTCTCATTGAAATGTTTCCCAGTCTTTGACATCTGTCACACATCTTTATAAGTTTCTGGGAATCCAAAAAGATAGTTGGCCAATAAAACCCACAGTCTAAAACTTTTCTAGCAGTTCTAGCAGGACCATGATGGCCTCCTAAAGGGTTCTCATGACACTTCCTAACAATTTGAAAACCTTCTTTCTCATGAACACAGCGCCTAATAACCTGATCAGAACAAAACTTGAATAAAAAGGGATCATCCCAATAGTATTTCTGAATTTCTCTGAAAAACCTTGATTTCTGATGATAATCTTTAAACTTTGGGACAATCTTGCAAGCTAGATAATTAGCAAAATCTGAAAACCAAGGACAATCAAATTGATGCAACTGCAAAGCATACAATTGTTCATCTGGAAATTTATCATTTATAACTTCCTCCTTCTCTGTTTTCTCCTCCAATCTAGAGAGATGGTCTGCTACTCCATTATCTTTTCCTTTTCTATCCTTGATAATAATGTCAAATTCTTGTAGAAGTAAAACCCATCTTATCAGCCTCGGTTTGGCTTCTTGCTTCGAGAAGAGATATCGTAATGCAGTATGATCTGTGTAAACTATAGTTTGGGCTCCAATAAGATACTGTCTGAACTTGTCAAAGGCAAAAACTACAGCATACATTTCCTTTTCTGTAGTAGTGTAGTTTATCTGAGCATCATTAAGAGTATGGCTAGCATAATAGATAACATGATGTTTGCCTTCTTTATGTTGCCCCAAAACTGCTCCTACTGCATTCTCACTGCCGTCACACATAAGCTCAAAAGGTAGACTCCAATCAGGAAGACTGAACTATAGGTGCAGTGATTAATTTCTCCTTCAAAGTCTTAAAAGCTATCAAGCAATCTTCATCAAAGCTAAATGTCACATCCTTATGAAGAAGATTACATAAGGTCTTGCTATCTTAGAGAAGTCCTTAATAAACCTTCTATAAAAACCAGCATGACCAAGAAAACTCCTCACTGCCTTAATTGTTTTGGATGGTGGTAAATTTGCTATTACAGAAACCTTAGCCTTATCTACTTCTATTCCTGCTCTAGATACTTTGTGTCCTAGGGACAATTCCTTCCTGAACCATGAAATGACACTTTTCCCAGTTAAGAACTAGGTTAGTGTCCTCACACCTCTGCAGAATTTTTGACAAATTTTTTCAAAGAATCTTCAAAGTCAGTTCCATGAACAGTAAAATCAATCCATAAACACTTCAATGCATTTTTCAATAAAATCAGAGAAAATACTCATCATGCATCTTGAAAAGTAGCAGGAGCATTACATAATCCAAAAGGCATTCTTCTATAAGCAAAATGTTCCATATGGGCAAGTAAAGTTGTTTTCTCATGATCTTTACTAGCAATAACTATTTGATTATAACCTGAATAACCATCTAAAAAGCTGTAAAATGGTTTACCTGACAGTCTTTCGAACATTGGTCAATGAATGGTAAAGGAAAATGATCTTTTCTCGTGGCAGTGTTTAATTTTCTATAATCAATGCAAACTCTCCAACCAGTTACTGGTCTTGTTGCTACTTCATCACCATGTTCATTGGTCACAATACAAATCCCACCCTTTTTGGGT